>PVIA01005771.1:0-108959 GCA_004024845.1 Tonatia bakeri
GACAGCCTGGCAGGTGTTTGCTGGTTTGCCCCCGTGGCTCCCCGAGTGTGGTCTTCTCAGCCCTTCCTGGTGGCCCCGAGTTGATAGGTCACAAGTATCTAAAATTTGTTTTCAAATTTATACACTTATGTGGAAATCTAGTGAAAGATGTCTCGCGCTCTGCAGAAGGCAGGTAATTAGTTGAAAATAATGTAACCAGTAGTATAATTTTAAAGAAGGGAATAAGTTCAACGAACAAACAAGGAGTTGAGGAAAGGAAGGCAAGCGTGAAAAGACCTCACCAAAATTCTATCTGAGTTTTACCGGCCTCGTGGCCTCACTTCAGAGGGTGTGTATAAATCTTGTTCACATGGTTGCTTATTGTTGGGAGTGCACGCACTCCCCTCGTCAGACCAGGGTGATGATTTGGCCTAGTCGGGAGACTGGGAACAGGGGAGTTAAGGCGCCTGCCTCAGTGCACTGTCGGAATCAAAGGGAGAACTTCCAGCCTGTCTGTTGCTTGACCAGCATGCTCTCTTGCCTTCTCCTGTGTTCTCTCTGGAGACTAACCAAACCTTGCCCAAAGGTGACATCGCGCCCTGGTCCCAGACCTGCCAGCCCCAAAGCGTTAGTGCACAGCCCAGGTGGGCGTTCTTGCCTCCAGTGTTCCAGACGGCAGACTGGTGCTGCTAGGGTGTCCTCCTGCCAGCTGCTGGCATAGCAGGCCTTCCCGCTCTTTGAGTCAGACTGAATGAAGTCCACTAGTGTCTACAATATACAGTTCATGATCTCTCTGCTTTTCTGAACACACATCATGCTTCTATTTAAAAACTTTCTTAGCTACTGTTGCTTAAAATGGTCAGGTCATCTGATGGCTCTTTTCGCTCAGCCTTTTCTTGGAAGTGCTCATTCACGCGCTTTGAAGAAAGTGGGGGTTGGGTATGATGTCAGTCTTTGAGGGGAATCACACATAAGAAAACCAGGAGACATTGAGGGCAGTGGGAAGTGAGTGTGCCTGTGCTGCTCTTTTCCATGAGCCTTGGTCGTTGAACTTGCCCTCGAGGAAACACAGGAGCGGTTCCCATGACCGATTTCTAGTGTCCATGACTTCGCTTGCCTTCCTGGCCCTGGCTTTCCCGCAGTGTCTGTCTCACCAGGGATGGGACGGGTTAGGTTCGGCATGATGCGCTCGCCCCCACCAACCGGCCTGCTCTGCTGACCTCGCCCCGTTGTCTTGCAGACCCCGTGGTGAAGGAGCAGTCCCAGCCCTGCGCAGATAATGCTGTACTTTCCAGTGGTCTCACGGCGGCCCGATGAAGACTGGAAAGCGACGGGTAATGCGGCATTGATGCTTGCCAATAAAACCAACCAACCAAACCCAAATCTTGAAGGAAAACTGCAGTGTGATAAAAAGAAATTCTAGTCATTCCTTCTAAACGCAAAGAAGAGTAAAGGCCTAAAAGTCTGTCAAAAAAAGAAAGAAACTCCCCAGTAACAGTCTGCAGGGAGCTGCCGCTCTGGCAGCGAGTGACGATGCACATAGTTCAGGATCTGAGGGGCCTCCCCTTGGGGATGCGCGGGAGACGGGAGACCCGCAGTTGCTGTACAGGCCCCTTTATTTAACGGGAGACACTGTCGAGTTAGCCTGCTCGGCGACCACGCTCTGACCGTCTGACTGCCCGTCTCTCGCACTGTGGGCTGGGCTTCCCCGGGTGAGAGTCAGGCCCCGTGTTAGCCACATGTCAGCAGTCAGTCTGTACCGACACACCAGCCTCATTTACGGAAAGGAGATATTAAAACAGTGACAGTATTTTTTTTTAAACTCTTCTACAAATTCATGTTTTATGTATTTTTTTATGACATGAGCTCTCTAGGAAATGTACCTCATGCCTGCAGTTTCCTTCTGAGTGCATTCATTTGGGAGCGAACTGCAGTCACTCCTGTGAGTCCCCTGTGATGTCAGCAGACGTCACTTTACATCTTCCGATGCCGTGAGCAGGTCCACCCGTCTCATCAAAAGTGATGCTGCGTGCATAACTTGGAGCTCACCGTAACTTTGTTATTTTGCCTAACCATAAAATCTTGTGGCTATTTTTTTGTGTAGCTTTTTTTTTTTTTTTGCAGCTGTGTAAGGAATCCTCACCGTGTCCCCAGCACATCCCACGTCCCTTTGAAGCACCTATTTTAATGCATCTCTCTGAAACAAAGACTTTTTGTTCACGTCCATAATAAAGCTGGAAGGTCAGTGTTTAGGCAGGTCGGGGAGGGAAAGGGAGAAAGGGTTCTATGAGAATTTATTCAGGAATGATCTAGTCACTGAAAAAAACATACTCATCTCCACTCTTTTTGCCTTTTTTTTTTTTTTTTTGTCCCCATCAGAAATAACGTCCCACTGTAATCAGGGTAATCTGCATTTTCAAACTCTGATGGGTAGCACATGAGTGTGATAAGTCCGTGTTGCGTGCTGGGCTGGCGTGGGCACAGCCACACCGTAGCCCAGGCAGCTGAGAGCGCCATGCAGTAGGCTCGGGGGAGGAAGTGGGGCTGCTGGAGCAGGTGTCGTGTGCGATCCATTGCGCCAGCCTTCACAGTAGCAAAGGAAGCTAGAGTTTGTTTTAAAGAGTAAAAAATAGGGCTAATTTCATTTGGGGGACTTGTAACCAACATGGTTTGCGAGCAGTCCCCTCACCCCAGCTGCGGAGCCCCGCCACAGCTGTGGGAACTTCCACACCTAGGCTAGAGCTAGAGGCGTCTGCCACCACGTCACATTTAGGGTTTCTTTATTAACTATTTAATAATGCCATACGTTTTTATAAGGTTAGATTGTTTATTTGAAAACATCTGTTTACATTCCATATTCCAATAAAATCATATTGGTATTGGTAGCAGGTCCTATCTCTAAATGTAGATTCTATTTTTGTCATTTGGTTGGTGGGAATTTAAAATACAAATAAAACTCTTATTATAGAGTTGATTTTACAGATTAAAAAGTGAAAGACCCCAGAGGCAGAAGTGCATTCCGTTATGGTTCTCACACTGACCCCGCCTGCCTGCATTACACATGCTGCACGTGAGTGTGTGTGTTTGTTCTGCCTGAAAAAGACAAGTCATGAGCTCTTAGCTGAAGCTGTATCGCTGTGTCGGGCAGCAGACTCGGTGTTCTGGATTGTCAGAGCCTTCTGATGTGCCCTTTAAGGCGACACTGACTGTTGGTCAAGGAGATAGGCCGCTGTGTGTCTGTCCTGCCCCTACTCATCTCCTCTGGCCCCGTGCCCTCCCACACCTTTATTTTGCCTGTCTGGATCGGGCAGGGGGAGCCCTGGGAAGTAGTGACCCTTTTCTTCCCCCTGGGTCCCCAGAGGCAATAAAGCATCTGGAGAAGAGCCGGGTGGTGTCCTTGTGCCGCTCCCCTGGGGTCTGATGGACAGCTCCCTGCCTGGCCGAGGGTTCTGTAACTGCAGCTCTCACGCAGGAGTCACGCCTCCTTTTATGCAGTTCACTCCCCCACCCCTGTGCTCTCCCCTCTTCATGCCTTAGCCATACAGTAGTACTCAGCTGAAAACACTCCTTTCCAAGTATGGTTTTGGTGCCTGGCTGGCCGGCTGTGACTGTAGGTGGTTTTCTTGCCAAACTGGAGTGAGGCCAGTCCAGACCTTTTCTCTTTTACCTGTCTCCAACACCATCTTATGTCCAGGCAGACTTAGCTCCCTTGAGATTTCAGAGCCTTCACCTGGGTTAGGAGATGGTCTTGGAGACTTCCAGGAATGAGAGGTGATGCGTGCGTGCGTGCGTGCGTGTGTGTCTAATATTTAGACTAAGCTGTGGCAGATTGACCCACCCAATATTTTTTTCAGTTAGCATTTTCTTAAGTTCATCTCAGTAATTTTCATGAGATACTTGTTTGCTTCCTTACCTTACAGCAGGTTAAAAGTGCCTACGATAGGGACTTACTCCTTCCTAAAGAAATGCAAAGAAACGGGAACAGGGTAGTATTGCATTGTCATCTCAGGTACTGCCTACATTTCGGGACATAGACCTAGTGTGGCGGGGACAGCAGGACCCTGTGCCAGACACAGTGGTGTGTCATAGTCTGTTGACCACAGCGAGCAGGACAACTGCAGGGACTGGCTGCAGCTGAGGGGTCCCAAGTTGAGAGCAGAGCTGCTGTCATTTTCATCCATGGTTTACTTGCAGTTGACTCTCCTGTGGATCGTATCAGCTGGCCTGCTCCTGTCCCGTCCCCATGGGGGGGGGGGCGACTGGCTGGGCAGGGGACGCCATCAAACGTAGAATGCAGACTAAGCATCCATGGGCCTTCTTACCAGGCAGCAGAGTGTCGGTGCCAGTTGTGCGGGGCACCAGACACACTGGTCACTCCGCCAGGTCTCCTAACAGACTTTTGTAGCAAGTGGGTCCTGACAAGGCTCAAAGCAAGTGTATTCCCTCACAGAGAAGGAAGGTACTCAGACTGATTAGTTAGAGGAGACATCAGAACTTGTAACCCTAGGGGCCTGGGAGAGAGGCCCAGGTAGAGGGCTCTTGAAAAAGGGAACCAAAAAGAAAGATAGTCAAACAGTAGATCTTGATGAGGGAACATGACTTCCCGAGGAGAGAGAACCCTAAGGGGCACGACGGTCACGTTCTGGAGTGTCCTGAGGGGAACACTGCCCCCTGGAGTGGTTCCAGTAGGTGCTCTCGAGGCAGACGCCAAGTTCCGGACAGAGCTGGCGGCCGGCCGTGGGGCTCAGTGTGGGCCTGCTCAGGGAAATGACTTAGGTTCTCCCAGGTGCTGCGTTGCTGAGGATGGAAGACCAGTTATTCTGGGACACAACAATTGGAGGAATTTTTATATATGCATCGAAGTAGATCTAACAGTTCCATTAGTAGTTCCCTTTTATGCCAGTTCAAATTAAATGATTTGTTTAGAAACCTGTGTTACTGTATGAATACCCACGGGAAAAAGCAGACTTCCCTCTCACAAATGAATTGGAGTGGGTAATAATGGATCAAAGTCAAGGTCATTGAAATATAAACCCTTTCAAAAGCAAAACCAGGGTCCACATGAGCACACAAGAAGCCAAAGTTTGTCCGTGAGCTTTTAAATCTAAGACCCAATGTCCTGCCTTTAAAAACTTAACCCCAGGGTGGGAGCAGGGGAAGGGAGGTGGCGGGGAAACCGCTAAGAAAACCAGTGATGTGCTGCTGGGCCGAGTGGGTGTGTTGATGAAAATGACCCTGTGCAAGCATTGTGGAGGCTGGGGGAGCAGCGGGTGGGGCTCTGCGGGTGGGGCGCACTTGTGTAGAGACTCAACGGTGTGCTGCAAATGTGATACTGAATCCTGAACTACATGTATTGAGGGTTTTTTTTTTTTTAAGCTTTCATTGAATCAATAAATCAACAGTTTTTCACTTGCTGGCTTTTCTTGCTGTAAATGGTCACTAAGAGTTGGGACAGAAATCCAAATCTTCAAGAACCACGGAACCGACTTTCCTTCTGTTTTCAGAAAAGCAGCATTGACTGGTTGGTGACCCTTTACAAATGACTACTTCAGGGTCAAGTGGCCGCCTCTGTACCACTGGATGGCTGAGCTGTGACTCCTGTGCTGCTGCCCTTAGAGGGAAAAGAGACGCCATGTTAACTTCTGTTTGCACAAATAAAAATGTTCCTCGTCACCAGCCTTCCTGAGAGGGCAACACGCTACTGCCAGGAGGACCTTACCCTCGTGTTGCCTGTCCCTTGGGGGAGAGGAGGGATAAGCCTTGAACTGCAAAGGTGTGTGTGGTGGACACAGTGCATCGCCTTGGCCCGGAGACTGAGCAGGAGAGGTGGGACGGGCGTATCTCTCGGTCCTGGCTTCTGAATTGCACCCCTCCAGACGCCTGCTCCGGACGGACCTGTTCTGCACCACGACTCAGACGTTTGTGTCAGTGTTGTGCATTCGGGGAAGTCTGTCCCCACCCTGCAGCCGGAGTGGGCACGTGCTGTTGGGCAGATGGTGGTGTCTTTGATTAATGTTCCTCCTCCCCAACTGACCCCTCTGTGGAGTTGGATGCTTGGAAGTCAGTTTCCGACGTGTTGAAAGGCAAACAGGCATGTCTGCCTTGCACACCATGTGGCCTCTGGCCCCTCCCTTGCCCTAAGTGAGCGCTCACGGAGTGATGTTTCCATGTGGCGGCCTACCCTCTCCCTCGGTCTGCACCACCGTCCTGAGACACCGCTGCCAGAACTCCGAGGCCGGCATCTCAGCACCCGCTCCACTCTGCTGGGCAGGGAAGGAGGAACGGTTTTCAGGCCGTGCCAGACAGCCACTCCCAGGGGAGAGAAAAAACGGTGGGCAAAAGTAGGCTTCCCGCTGTGAGTGCACTGCATCCCGTGACAGTCCTTTGAATAACAGCTGCTGTAAGAATCACAACCTGCTCGTCTTTTTCCACGTTAGCAACCCACTTTTGCCCATCCCTGTGAATGAACTGTTCCCTTTTTGCTTTTCAAAAGTGGACCTGGCCCTTTTTCTGTGTACGAGACAGTTGTCTAGTCCACGCTGTCCTTCGTCCACGGAATCAGGTCTGACAGTGCACTGCGGAACTTGGAGCTTGGTGTGCACAGAACGGCCAGCATCCTGGACCCGAGAGGTGGGGAAGAGGCTTGGTCGCCCACGTGGTGCCCAGAACATTCCCCCTGCTCTCGCAGAAGGCCCTCGGAGACTGTTAGTGGTGATCAGAAGAGGAAGTGTGAAAAGGGTACGAGTCGAAGCCCAGAATCGTGGTTCTGACTCCATGCTCCACCAACGGCGTGGGGAAGTCATGCTTGCGCAGTGTTCCCAGCCTCTTCAGGAGCAGGAGGCCTGTCCTCGCTCCCGGTCCCGTTGATTAATGCCATCTTTCCCTCCTCCCGTCTCTCTCCCCAGGTCTGTTGCAGTTCCTCTCACTTTTCCATAAGCAGAACAAGAACCAATCAAACGTCTGAACGTGTTTAGGGAGAGCACGTTCCGTGAGCAGACACAACACGGTGGCAGGCTTGGTGAGCACGGACTAGACTGGCTGCGGGGCAGCCCACCACCGTGTATCAGACCTCACTTCCGAGCATAAAAGGCTCACACGCCTTTGGCTTCCTGTTGACTTCCTCCTGACCCAGACAGCATGGGAAATGTGAAGGGTATGCAGAATGGTTGTTGGCTACTGTTGTTCCCCGCGCCCCTTGCGTCCTGTGGCCACCTGCTTCCCAGCAGACCACAGGCTGCACAGGGGGGCTGGGGGCGTATATGGCATGATGGGCAGTGACATATTATAATTTTAAAAGTATATATTATTGAATAAAAGGTTTTAAAAGAAATGTATGGAGATTTTTCAGTATTGAAGGGGCCATTAACCAAGACCCGTGGCCACAGGTGACTGAATGAACTAGAAGAGCTTCCATGGCAGGGTCTAGCCAGGGACGGGAAGTCGTGGAGGTGAGGCAGGCAGGTTTTAAGGGTGCTCTTTACGAGGTGAGGATTTGAAGGGGGGTGGTGAGCTCATCCTGGGCGAGGGGCTGTTGACTGGAGGAGACTGTGAGCCAGGAGAGCCAGGCTTTGCCTTGAACACGCATCTGTCTGCCCTTGATCCGTCTTCCCAAAGCAGGCGAGTGCCCAGTGACCAAGGTGGTAGGTAAAGGTCACTTCTAGTGACTTGGGAAGGTGCCTTGGCCCCTCTCCTTTCCCTTTGCTCTGGCCTCCATATTCATTCCAACTCCCAATCCTGTCCCCTCTCCCCAAGCCCCCTTCTAAAAACGGCATCTTCACTTGGAGGATGGTTGAGTCTGCCATCCTGAGGTAGGGCAGGGGCCTGGGGCCTCGGGTCCAGATCCAAGGGCGGCTTCTGGCCGCATTGAAAGGGTGGAATGGAAGCGCTGGATATATTTGTTAAGTAAACAGACTCACCCTGTTCTACCAATGAGCCTTCTCTGGCTCCCTCAGTCCTCTACTCCTAGGACAGTTGTGCCACAGGGGAGGAAAAGCAGTGACAACCTGGTGGCTACCGTCTTGTGTCTCATGGTGGACGCATCCTTCCGCTACCTTAGAGAGCACAAGCCATAGGCAGACCCCATGCCCAGGCAGCTGGACGGGCCCCCACTGGTTCTCCACCAAAGTCATGTGGTCTACACAACTTTCTCCTGTCTTTGCTACTTGTCCAGAACAGGTAACTGGCAATCCAGGTGTGGACACTCACTTTTGAAGCAATTGTGGGGGGAAAGCAAAGAGGCCCCTAGGCCACCATGGCGTCACAGTGTCCCTTGGATCAGCTTCTGTCACGTCCAGGCAGTTCCTCAGGTGTGGGAGCCCAAACCCCTGGACACCAGCCAGTGAGGGCCCACAGACCCACTGCCAGCAGACTGGAAGGCCAGCAGGGCACCGGATGGGTAGACGTGCTGTTTTCCAGCTCCATCCCCAGCCTGGGGTCCTCAAGTGGTCTCTCTCACGAGGCCCTTTCTGGCTTGCGGTTCTGCAAACTTCTGTCAGTCTCCCAGATCTCTGCGACAGCATCTTGATACCTCATTCGAGCACGTCCCTGGAACTCCCGTGACATGGTGCTTCATGTGATCAACAGAGCGTTTCATCGCCACCTTGACCCGCTACTGTTTGAGGGCCTTTGGACAGGAAGGGTTTCTTCGGAGCGGTTACACAGTGGTGTGCCTGTGAGTTCTTGAGAAGCCATGCAGAACTTGAACTCCTGCTTCGTCTTCCAATTTCCCTTCTCAGTCAAGGCGATCTTCTCAGTGTGAAAGTCTTGTTTCCCAGAAACCTCTCAGCCAAAATACTCTTGTTTTTGTGGATGATTGTTGCTCGATGGGAGAATGGCTGTAGAAAGAATGGGCAAAGGAGGGGTTTTTTGTTTGTTTGTTTTTTTAACATGGCTTTAGCCTTGAGAGAAAGGGACAGGCACCTTTTAACCCAAGACCAGTCTAATGCTTATCCACAATGTGCTTGGAAATTCAGAACATCAAGTCACATCTTCTAGTAATCCTGCTTGTGTTTGGGTCATTCAAAGTAATACTGAATTTTCTTGATTACCAAAGGAATTGTGTTTGTGGTAAAATGTCACATTACACCAAAGTAACTAATGAAAGCCTCCCCCCAACCATGTACCCACATGTACAGAACCTCTTTCCTCCTTTGGAAGTAACCACGGTTAAGTTTGGTATATACTTTCTGATTTGTTTCCTGCACATGTACTGGCATTTCTACACTGTAATGACTTCTGTTTTTACAGAAATGTAATCGGACTCTACATTCTCTCTCTGCAACTTATGTTTTCACTTCATGGTGGAAACCTTACTGTGTTAACACGTACAGCCCTGCCTCACTCCTTTTCACGCCTGCGCAGAGTTCCGTGGTGTGGCGGCCCCCAGGGGAAGCGGTCCCTCGTTGGCGGGCTCTCCTCGGTCCCGTCACCAGTATTGCCGTGAGAAACGAATGTGCACATGCACCGTTTTACACTGTATATTTGTGAGAAAAATGCAAAAAGGTTTATCTGTGCCATATGACTTAAGAAAGGAAATTGTTACGACTCAGAGAAAACAGTCTTCTCTTCCTTTCTCTCACTGGTGTAGGTTGGAACCGTGATGCCTTTAGTCCTGGAGTGTTTGTGGGGCTCTGCCAGGCACCCGGGACCTGGGGCCTACAGAGATGTTAGAGATCTGGGAAAAGGGTGTTGGCTGTCATATAAGAAAATCGCAAAATAAAAATAAATGCCATTAAGTGTCTCTTCCAATCCTGCGAACTTCATTAAGTTAATGGTTAGGTTTAGTGTTTGTTTTCTAAAGTAGTTTTCTCGTGATGAGTGAAGTCACAGACAAGCACAAAATCAATTTTAAAAGCAAATTCTAAAGATTTTTTCAAAATTACGGGAAAAAAAGTTATCTAAGTATAAAGAAAGGCTTCTTTTTAATATGTCTGAGTGCTGTGGAAAAGCCTTCAGAACCAAGCCAGTGGAGGGCGGCGAGAGGCAGAACGTGTGAGCCTGGCCTGCCTGGGGCGTGGAGGTGGGGGCGTCGTGGACTGTTCCACCGTTAAAATAATGCACATCTTAAATGCATTGTGCTCAGAAGCCAGGCTCAAAATGCTACCCACTGAACAATCCCGTCTCTACTGAACTCGGGAAGGCAAAAGCGTGTGCAGCAGGGATAAAGGAGAGATCCGCGGTGACCTGGGGTGCTGGGGGCGGGGTCTGACTGCAGAGGGACGGCAAGGGAGAATTTGGGGGCAGGGTGATAACTGCTCTGTGTCCTGAAAGTGGCCACAGTTATGGTTTGGTGCCTTTGTCAAGATTGACCACTAAAAAGTGCATTTTACTGTGTGTGAGTTTAAAAATCAATTTCAAAGATAATAATGTGCCGGAGTCCAACAGAGTCCCATCTGAACCCCACTCTCAGAATGGAAGGAGCTTCATCTGCCCACCACTGGCTGTTTTACTTGATGTTGTCAGGGCGGATGGTCTTTGGATAGAACCCCTGGACTTGGCGGTCCTCCTACCAGCTGAACACCCAGTCACTGCCGTTCTTCTGCGTACCCACCAGCAAGGAGGGGTGGAGGATAAACTCGGCCGCACAGTGCGCCTCGGGTCTCCGGAGGCCGGGCGCGCTCGAGTTTCCGGCCCGGACAGACACGAACAGGCGCTGCCCACGGGGTTCAGCCTCTGACCAGCGTTCTGTGCGCCGGGAAGGGTTCTTCTGGTTCTTGGTGTTTTAAATAATATCTTGGTTATTAAAGCTCTACATTTAAAATCTAATTTGTCTTGTGTCGTTAAAGTCAACTTACAAATATTGTTATAACTATAAACTAGTTGGTTCGGTATATAAATACGGACCCTTAGTCTTCAATCACTGCTGAATTAACTCAAAACTTAACAGATAAAACCATAAACATTGCTCACCCACAGTCTAGGTTCCTTAGAAGTTTCAGAGTCACCCACACATTTCATGTTTGGTTTGCACAAACACTTTCAGTTGCTATCATGAAAGACCAAAAATCTGATGAAATCTTCCTAAGCATTCAAATACTAATATATCTAAGTCTTAAACTCACAGATGTAATAAATAAAAAAGTTTAAACATTTATTGTTTACAAACTTAATTAAATTTTCTCAGACATCTTTAAATTAAAAATCACAGAACTAATTTCAAATTCCTTGAAGCATTTCAAAGTATCAGATTCTCTAATACGTTATCTTAAATATTTCAAGTATCCTAAGTAACAAACAAAATGTCACAATAATCAGAAACTTATTTCTCATTTAGCATGGATTACTGATAGGGTTTTTATGTACTTGCTATAATCTCTGTGTGTTTTGACACCCGAGCAAGGCAACACTCAGTCTAAACATAGGGCTGGGATTTGTTCATGGTCAGAGATTCTGGGCACCATACTGGTTGCCCAGTGATGGTTCTACCTAAACTTTAGGTCACCAAACTTAGCCCCTTCTTTGAGTCATGGGATTCTGAAGACCACCCTTATCTTGCACTTCCTGCAATTACTTTATCTTTTCTACAATTTTAAGTTATGTATTTCTAGAGAGAGGGGAAGAGAGGGAGAAATGGAGAGAAACAATGATTGGTCGCCTCTCCTATGTGCCCCGACCTGGGATTGAACCAGCAACCCAGGCATGTGCCTTGACCAGGAGCTGAACCAGCGACCCTTTGCCTCACATGATAACACCCAACCAACTGAGCCACATTGGCCACAGCCCTTTTCTGCAACTTCTAATGGCCTAATTTGTATCAGCGGAACGGCTGTACCTATTGCCCAAACTGTAGTTTTATTGCCTTAATAGATTCTGCTCTTTTTTTACATATTACTTTTTAAAATGGACTCATCTACCCCTTTCTAATTGTATAATCATTGAAGGAAGTAACTTATTAAAAAGATTCTTCATCAACATAAACACCTTTATGCTGATGAAGAGAAAACAGTCTTGAAGTACAGTGTTTAATGTGCTTCTGTGAGTGACATCTGTAGTTTTAGGTTAATTCATTCTATGTTACCTTTGAAATGAAGGTCAAAGTATACAATAGAAGCAAAACATATTCGCTAAACACTAATTCGTATTCTCCAAACCTTTGATCAGATCATCTTTCCTGTAGCCAAGGCTGTGATCGCAATGCACCTTGAACCCCACGGTTTGTGTGGACACTCGCTGCAGATGAGTAGTCAGGAGAAGCAAGAAGTCCCACTGCCTCCCTCAGCTTGCTCACTGATGGGCTGTCTGTTCAGGGCACTTAAGTCCACACATGCTCACGGTGTCTGCATTTGAACATCTAACCATTTCCACGGTTAATGAGAGATGTGAGCAGGCAGATGGGGTAGGAGGGCCCTTCTAAGCAGATCTTTACTGTTCACGTGGGAGTGCTGAGGCCACGAGATGGAGCCCGTGCTGGGCCTGCAGTGACCAGGAACCCCAGGGCCGTGACTCCAACCCACAGATTCAGCACATACTGACTACATTCCCATTTTTTCCAGGCATGTGTTTTGGGCACTGGGAATATACCTACAAGCAAGACAGACTAAAATCTCTCTGGAACTCAAAATCAAATGCAGGGAGATAGACAATAAGTTACCATATAGACTATCAAGTGGTGGTAAGTGTCACAAAAAAGAATAAAGCAGAGTATGAGGGACAAGTAGTTGGTGGGGGGGGGTACTACAAAATCATTTTCATTGCCCTGAAAGTCCTCTGTGCTCTGCCTCTTCCTCTCTGCCCACCCCCACCCCATCCCTGGCAAGTACTATCTTTTCATTGTCTCCATAGTTTTGCCTTTTCCTGAGTGTCATATAGTTGGAACGAGACGGTATATAACCTTTTCAGATTGGCTTCTTTTACTTAGTAGTATGAATTTCAGTTTCTTCCGTGTCTTTTCACCGCTTCATAGTTCATTTCTTTTGAACACTAAATAATATTCCATTGTCTGCATGTACCAGTTTATTCACCTCTTGAAGGACATCTTGGTTGCTTCCAGATTTGGGCAATTATAAACAAAGATGCTATAAATGTCCATGTACAGGTTTTTGTGTGGACATAAGTTTTCAGCTCCTTCAGGTAAATATTGAGGAGTGGGGTTGCTGGGTCTTATGATAAATGTATGTTTAGTTTCATAAAAATGTCCAAACTGTCTTTCAAAGTGGCTGTATTATTTTGCATTCCCACCAGCAGTGAATGAAAGTTCCCATTGTGCCACATCCTTGCCAGCATTTAGTGTTATCAGTGTTCAAGGGAACAGAATAACAAATCCTGCAATAGACTCACTGCACATGAAAATCTAATGTATAATAAATGTGTTTCCTCATAGGATATTTTGAAAAATTTAATAACATCAACCTTGTCTGGTGTGGCTCAGTGGATGGAGTGCAGGCCTGTGAACCAAAGGGTCGCCAGTTCAATTCCCAGTCAGGACACATGTCTGGGTTGTGGGCCAGGTCCCCAGTAGGGGGCGCATGAGAGGCAACCACACACTGATGTTTCTCTCCCTCTCTTTCCCCCTCCCTTCCCCTTTCTAAAAATAAATAAATAAAATATTTTCTTTTTAAAAGAAAAATGTAATAACATCAAGGGATAAATCGTTCACTGGCCTAAAGACTCCCCAGAAATCATTCAAAAATAAGTTTATATAAAAAGTTTTGACTTTCTGCTGTAATGCAACCCATATTTCCTCCCCCCGCCCCCATGTCTGGAAATTCTGGTTCAGTTGTTCACGGGGTTGCTATAGGGATTAAATGACTTAAAAAGGCTAATGCTGTTAGCATAGTGCCTGACACATAAGTGTTCAATAGATGTTAGCTATTATTAGCTGTTATGAGGGCGAAGTTAGCTGCAAACTCCTGTTCCATCAGCCACAACACCCAGCACGGGCCAGGGCATGGAGTACCATGTATAAGTAGGTGCTCAGTGAGCGGTCTCTAGCGGTTCGGATTTCTTCCACACATGAAATATCACAGCCTATTTTATGTCTTTAAAAAAAATATTCTTCTATTGATTTTTTTAAATCAGCTGTTGAGTCAACCAACTCGACTTTTTGTTTAGTTTATTAATTTCTGCTTTTAGCTGAGTATTCGAGCTCTTTTGTTCGCTAATAATGCATTTAAGGCAATACATTTTCCTCAGAGTGTTGCTTTGACTGCATCCCACACTTTGATACAGTGGTGTATTCATAGCGACCCTGTTAATACTTAAAGCAAAGATGCACATAAGGCGCTTAGCACAGCTGGCGCTCTATACAGGTTAGCAGCTTTAACCCTACCTTGTACTCAGCCGAGCAAGCACATCTGGCATTCGCAGGATTCCAGGTAGGCACTTGCTTAGCAACCTACCTCCACTCTTGGCGCTTGTAACTCCTCCTCTTCCATCAGGGGGCGTGGCCTGGTCTCACGGCCCCTGACCTCAGCCCCTTCTAGATTCCCATGACAACACGCAGGCGCTGACAATACGCAGGTATGTACAACAAATTCTAAATCTTCTATCTCCTTCCGCTTCCAAAAGCAGCTCTGAAACGACGATGGAGAAAAATAGTCCCTTAGCAACGGAGTTCTTTTTCACTAGGAGGCGGAACTAGGGCAGGGCTTAAGAGCGGAAGGAACAGGAAGTCCGTAATCCCCGTGGCAGGATTGGGCTTCGCGCTCTCAAGGGGCGGGCCTAGGTGGGCGGAGGAATCCATCTTGGGCGCCGTGTGGCTCGCTGCCTCCATTTAAGGCCGGGAGAGTGGCGCGCTTGGCAGTTGCTGTGGTTTCCATCCTGGCCTGGTTCAGTTAATCGGAAGGCAGGAACTCACGGACGTAGCGTCTTGAGTCCAGATCCAGTTGTTGGTGGCTGCCGATCCCGAGGTCAGCTGCACATTGTCCCTTGTTCCGACCAGGGTGGGCCCCCTGTTTTACCTTCGCCACTTGGTATCCATATCTAGGTCGCTCCGGCGCGGCCGAGGAGAAGGCCGCCTGCGAAATGTTCAAAAACACGTTCCAGAGCGGCTTCCTCTCTATCCTCTATAGCATCGGCAGCAAGCCCCTGCAGATCTGGGACAAAAAGGTAAAGGGGCTGGGGCTGGCGGCGGGGCCGGGTGCACAGAGGCCGCGTCCTTTCATTGCTCGGGAGCTAGGGACGGGGTGGCGGGTAGTTGTATCGAGTTGGGGTCTGGGGGAGGCCAAGCGGTTGCTGCGGTGCCCTGTCCCCAGCCAGGTGTGACTGAGGCGCGAGGTGGCGGCGTTGTGTAAGCAGCGGGGGGTACATGTGGGTGGGTGTGGCTGGGGTTTAAGTGTCCAGCCGGCCGTCATGTGCTTAGGTCAGTGGTCCCTTGCCCCAGACTTGATTTCGTCTTGTCAACTCCTCAGAGCGTCAGTTTCCCTATCTATAAAGTGGCGTTGATAGCGCCTCTCACAGCGTCAACTTCGAGGCTGTTTCGGAAATGTATCGCTGAAAGCAACTGCTGTTCACTGATTTCACACATATTTACTGATAACCTGTTCTGTGCCAGGCGCTGTGCTGGGTAGCAGACACAGAGCCTTTGTTCCAGGCACTCGTGTGGCGACGGAGGCGCAGCCAGACCAGTTACCTTCCTTTGCTCCCTTCCTTTTACTGATTCCAAACAGGTCAGAATTTGGTGGCCTTTGGCACCTGTTTCACACGCCCTGTGACTGGGGTTCTGTACTGAGCCTTCCTTCAGTGCCTGATTTCTCCATCAGGAAGGTTGCAAAATGGTGATAAAGGCTTGTGTGGGTTAGTAAGTTCACAGCCGAGTACAAGTCTCATCTTTCTCCAGGCATCCACAGGATGAGCCCCTTCACCGGCCCCAGGAGGTGAGGAGTAGGGGGCATGTGTGTCTAGCAGCCTGTGGGTTGGTCTGCATTTTATTACTCTGATACTTAACATCTCATGCAAATTTCCTGACAGTCAGCTGTACCCCCTCTTTTTTTTTTTTAATTTTACTTATTTTTTAGAGGGGAAGAGGGGGAGAGAAACATCCATGTGTGGTTGGCTCTCGTGCCCCCACTAGGGACCTGGCCCGCAACCCAGGCATGTACTCTGACTGGGTATTGAACCGGCAGCCCTTTGGTTTGCAGGCCAGTACTCAATCCACTGAGCCACACCAGCCTCTTTTTTGAATGTAAGTTAAGGGTGGCACTCTGCTGTGGAAAACCGGTAATTTAGGTTATAACATTACTGCTGTCCTCGGGTGAGAACAAAGAGAGGTGGTACGTCCAAGGGTGTTTTTATAGAGATGAATAAGCAGCTTGATGGTAATGAAGCCAAGAACTTCGGATTTCATCTCAGAATGGCTTTTTGCCTTCCCTTACCCACAGATGAGTTTTGGGCTTCTTAGAGACTGGGGAAGAATCTGGACAGCCTTTTGCATGTTACCACTGGGAAATTCTGCATTCTGAAAGCAGCTTTGAGGGTGGCGTGTTCATAATGTCGTTTTTATAAGACAGTTGAAAGATTCGAACATAACGAGTTTGGGCTTTATGCATAAGTGAACAATCTGACCACCTCTGCTCTCTCACCTTGATTCTATCCACAATCTAGAGCTAATGGCAAGGGCATTACATGGAAAGCAGTTCCTTAATTTTTTCGTCCATCTCTGAGGTTTTCAGCTGCGTGGTTCTGTTCACACTGGAATAAAACATGTAAGCTGTGAAATTGCACCTCTGTCACGAGACCCCACAGTGAGTGAACCGGAAACTCGATAAGGACTCTGTAAGGGCTTCTCCGCTTCAGAAGGCGTAGAGAGAGTGGCCTTGATTGCTGGTTGAACTTGGAATTGAAACAAAGTATCAATATAAGGCAACTGAAACAGAGAAGGGGACCTGCTCCACAAGGAAAGGTTTTCGGAGCAGGTCAGAGAACTTACTGACAAAGAATTCAGTGCCCGGGAGGCTTCAGCATGTGTTAGATGAGACTTTCATCGGAGTTGCCCATTTTAACCTTCTGTGCTTGATCTGCCGTAGTTATTTTTCAAGCGCAGCTTTTGGACTAGTCAGCATGTTTATATGAGAAATGTAAAAGCAAAGTAACCATGGTGCACTGTGTCCCTTAACGCCACAAGAGGTCAGATGGCACCCTAATGACAAAAACACCTGTGAAAACATTATTAGATCGACTGGCAGGTTACATGGAGTAAGTGTTCTTTACATTTTGGCAAAGAACACTTTAGAAGAAAACTCATTTTAAGCAAAATTCTTCCCCTGGGGCAAGGAAAGGAGATGAAGAAAAAGGAAAATTTGGGGGCTGGATTTACAGGCTATATTATAAAGTCCTCAGAAAGTGTTGGGAATCCAGTTTGGTCTGGGAAACACTGGAAATTGATATACTTATCAAAGATTTATTGAACAACAGCTAAGTGCTAAATGATAGGCATTGCGTAGATGGGGAGATAAAAAATAATTAGAGAAGATATTTTCCCTACTCCTGGAAATGAGGGCAAAGCTTGATGGAGAAAGGAAAGGACTATCTACGTTTATCAAGAAATGACCCTGAGCCCTGGCTGGTGTGGCTCAGTGGACTGAGTGCTGGCCTGTGAACCAAAGGGTTGCCGGTTCAATACCCAGTCAAGAGTACATGCCTGGATTGCAGGCCAGGTCCCTAGTGGGGGCACGAGAAGCAACCACACATTGATGTTGCCCTTTTTCTCCCTCCCTACCGCCTCCCTAAAAATAAGTAAAATCTTTAAAAAACTAAGAAATGACCCTGTCCTTTGCCACTAGGCACATATTGGCTATAGTGTGTATTTTCAGTTATTTTGATTTTACAAGACTTTACTGTTTTCCTTCCTGAGTTTATGAAGAGAGAATTTTTCTGAAGGATAATCTTGGAAAAGTTAGGTTTGGTTTCTGTTCAGGCTGTGTCTCCTTATGAATATGAGGAGTGAGTATCATGTTCAAAATACCAGTGGATCTGCAAACTCCATATTTGTGGGCATGGTTTCATTTGTAACACCTATGTTCATTCGCCTCTTTGAGGTTCATAGCCCCACTCCCCACCTCATCCTTCAAATCTCAACTTAAACATCATTTCACTGATAAATGGCTGGTGTGGCTCAGTGGATTGAGCACTGGCCTTTGGACTAAAGGGTTGCTGGCTCGAGTCCTGGTCAGGACACTTGCCTGGGTTTGGGTCCAGATCCCCAGTCGGGGCATGTGAGAGGTGACTGAGCTATGTCACTCTTACATATCGATGTTTTACTCCCTCTGCTTCTTCCTCCTTTCCCCTCTCGCTAAAATAAACAAACAAACAAACAAATAAAGTCTGCTTAAAAAAACCACATTTCATTGAGAGCTTCAGTGAAGTATCCCCCACTATACTATACTACAAGTTCCTTAGGGGGAAGAATAATCTCTTACCTTGAACTGAACCCCTGTGCTAGAATGCGATTGGACCCCTTGGACTTGTGACCGGGCTCTGTTCCTGTCCTCTGCCGTGTAACCTGGGGCAAATACTTAACTATTCAGTTTTCTCCTCTTGTAGTAGTGTCATCTCCTTCTCATGGTCCTGGAGACTGAATGAAGATGTGTATAAAGTGCTTAGCAACAGAGGTATGGCATACAGTATTCAATAGGGCAGGAAACTAAGGAACTTGCCCAAGAGTACAAAAGTTTATATTTGATCCCAGTATTCAGATGCTGAGGAAGTACAGTAAAACCAGACTGATGGGACTAGAAAACTGAGTCTTGTTACCATGGCTTTCCCAGTCCAAAACCTTTAACGTGGTCTAGTGCCCGCTTACCCAGTGCTCCAGGCTCACCTCCCCCGCCGCCTGCCGGTCTACTGAACTGAAAGGAGTCCTGCCCTGGCCAGGTGACTCAGTTGATGAGAGCATCACCCCAATGCGCCCAGGTTGCAGCTTCGATAACCGGTCAGGGCACATACAAGAATCAACCAATGAGTGCACGAGTAAGTGGAGCAACAGACTCGTGTTTCTCTTTCTCAAATCAATCAATAAATTTTTTTTTAAAAAAAGGAGTCTTATTCTCTCTTACCTCAGGCTTTTGTCCTTGTCATGGCCCTCCCCTGGCACCCACGCCTCCACCTCGACAGTAGTAGTCTTTTGGCCACGGCCTCAGGCGCTTCCTTGGGTTCATTTCTGTCTGCTTGCAGAATCCCTCCTTCCTTTTAATCATGGTCAGTCACACTTGAAATTAGCTTCTTAAGCTCCCTCTTCCTGGCTAGACTGTAAGCTTTCTGGCAGAAACCTTTGTAATTTTTCAAACCAAGAGTTTAGGAAAAATTAGGGGTTTCTTAATGTCCCTTTAATTTCTGGGCCCAGAAAATACTGCATTTATTAAAGGACTCTTATATGTAATATAAACATTACTTCTGGTTTATAAAGAATATACCGGGAGGCTCTGCTCCCACTTAATCCCCGTGTAAAACAGTATTTGCAGTCTTTCCTCATAATCCCCGGAGTCTGTTAGATGACAGTGTTAATGCACACACGCTGCTCCACCTTTACCCCTCCCACCTTGCTTTCTCCCAGCGGCTGCTGACCCTCCCCTCTTCCCAAACTAAATGTTAGAACCAGAGTTTTTGTGGTGGTTGCTGGATACTATTAGATTCCCATTTCCTGCTCCTAATTTAAAAAATGAACGAAGTCTCCAGGAAAAAAAAAAAACAACCCTCCCACGCCCTAGCTTCTAATTAGTAAACCTTGTCTGTGTATGTTAAACTGATGCAATTTCCAGTAGTAGAATTCAGAGCATTTGGACATGAAGGTAGTGGAACTTTTTTCAGACTGTGCCCGGGTCAGTCTGATGATACCCTTCATCACTCTGAGTGACAGCTCTCGCCATGATTGGGGGAAGGCCTGGCTTTGAGTTGTGTGTGCCCTTTCAAGGTGCTGTTAGGAAGAGACTGCTTAGCAACGCACATAATTGTCCTTACTTTAACTAAAGGTTTGTTGTACACGCCCAGAGTCATCCATCTGCTGTCTGGACAGATAGTCCCTGTTAAGTGTAGCAAAAGGAGAGGCACCTTTGACTCTTTGGAGCCTGCAAGGCCAAGGCCTTGAGTCGGGAGCTATGCCCAAATTCCCCCACAGAGGTCTCCCTCTGCCCGTCTGCTGATGGAGTTCAGCCCCTAGCAGACTGGATTTTGCTGGAATGGACAGCTCTAATGGCAACTGGAGCCTGTGTCATTAAGACTAGGATACCAGATGGCTGGGGGCTGGCCAGAGTAAGTGGGTGGAGTCAGGAAAAAAAGGAAAGGAAAGGTGGGGGTAGGGAATGGATACAACTCAAGTGTTATTTTTAAAGCACCTGTAGAAATACAGCACATTGGCCAGCTTCCTCTCCTAGTAGTATTTTTTCCCCTCAGCCTGACCCTCCTCCCTGGGGCTTAAGTCAGTGTTCTTTATTAGTTGCCAAGCAACCATGGAAAGCCCTGGGGAGATTGCAGGCCGGGCATGATGGTTCCCTCCTTGGTGTCTGCGGAGGCTGGGGGCATTCTGATTTGTAGTTGTCAGCAGCCCAGGTTCCAAAGCTCCTAAAGTACCTCCAGCTTGTAGTGTGGGGGAGGGTTAATTTTTTAAAATGTAGGTTGGCTTTATTTATTTATTGTTTGGAAGAATAAAACAGTTGGAGGCCACACTTTGATAGTGGGGATGTGTTAGGAAATAAAAAAGAATTAAGTAAAAACTAATTGGCACTTTCTAATTTAGAGAGGGAAATAAAATAAAACCTGCTTCCACCATTAGCAGTAAATGCCCGCGGTTCATTTTATCTTCGCTTCAAAGCCAGGCCTGCCTGGTGACCTCTGACCTGGAAGGAGCTAAGGAAAGGAAGTCGAAGCTTTCTGAGGCCTAGTGTCTTGTGCGAGCTTGTCAGAAGCTGGACGGAGTGGGGGTGGCTTCCTGGAAGACATTGTGATGGGTCTGATGAGCCAGGTTGCCGGGGTGGTTATGAAGCCTCGTCCCAAGCTGACTGTCCCGGTCCCTCTTTCGTTCTAGTGGTAGAGCCTGGAGGAGAAGCCTGGGAGGGTCCCACCCGCCAGGTCTCAGGTCTCTGAGTTATTGTGCCCCGCCCCCCGCCCCTATCCTGCTCTTTTCTTCCCAGGGGTTTGTATTTGCAGCCCTTTGAACCCAGTCAAGGAGAAAAATCATAACTCACTAACATCAGTTTACCCTGTGTTTTGCCATTTATAATGCACACTCTTTTTGCCCAATTTTTTGAGGGAAAAATAAGGATGCCTATTACACATGGGTGGTACCTGAAATACCTTGCATCTGTTCTTGTGTTTTGTGATTGTTACATAAAATTTCTTGTGCCATAATATGTTAAAAAATAAATGCTGAAATTCCTTTATAATACAAAAGACAGAATTTGTAAATATAAATAAGTAAATAAATTGAATTAAAAAATTAAAACAAAAGATTTTTTTTCCCCTGAAAGTTTGAGTCCGAAACATGAGTGCACATTATACACGGGAGCACACTGTACACGGCAAGATATGGTAATTTGATTTCAAAGCTCTGGTCACTTGTGATATGAGTATACTTCTGTTCTTCTTCTTTGAGGACTGGACTTTCTCCTTGGGCAAAGCTCTACTTAGCTTGTCTCACCACCAGCCAGGTTAAAACTCCAGAGACACTGATGGGCATTGCTTTCAGAAAGCTGCCTTGGTTCCTCTGAGCTCTGCTGTCCAAGGGCCATGTTAGTTACTTCTGTGTGTGAGAACTGAGGTTGCTGCTGTGTGGTGGACAGAAGACTCTAGGAAGTCACTGAAAGTCCAGCTCCGAGTTTGCTCATGTCAAGGCAGAGGCATGGGGACGCACAGGGAGAAAGGCAAGCTTCCTCACATCTCCTCCCTGTGAAATCTGGCAAAAGGCTCTCCTGGAGCGGAGGGAGGCTTCTTGCAGGCTCTGGCGGGAGAGACCTTGGGGATGTGAGGCCATGCTTTCGAACAAACAGTGTTGGATTCGTTGCAACATGCTGCGTGTTAGCAAGAGTAGCCCTTAGGTGCTAGTGACCCAATCCTTTCAACTTACGCATCTGTTTGAGTGTTGCCTTATGTACCTTTTAAAGAAGAAAAAGGAAGTTATATTATAGAGAAGAATTAGCTACTGTGTTATAAAATTGGTGTTTGCATCTGGTTAGACTACTGCCAGCTCTTACCGATGCAACTGACTGCATCATCGCATTATCTGGAAATAGTTTCACAACTAAACCCTCCTTCATCAACACTGCCTGATTTTCCACGGCAGCTGTGGGCCAGTGGACAGAGGGGAACGTCGCCCCTTTGGACAGGAGCTTGTCTGCGGGGAGTGAGGTGGGCAGTGTTGGTGGGTGCCACCCAGACCCAAGCCTTCGCACCCTTAATCTCCCTCGGAGAGGGGCCTAGCATCCAAAGCAGGAGGGCCTTGGGTGTCGGCAGCTTTGTTTGAGAAGCACTTCAGTGTGACCTTTGTGTCCTGAGAACTCCAGAAATGCCACATTGGCAAAGCGCTGGGGTGCGTCCACCCAGCAGTCTGTCCCTGATGATGGACACCAGAGGGTGATTTGTGGGACAGCGTCCTTCCTGCTGGTGGCCTTGTGGGCTTTGCGATACACCCAGGAGCAATGGCTTCCTCTGATAATCCGTGGTGGGTATGTTATCCAGGAACTTTCTAAAAATCCTTCTTGAAATCATTCACATGTGCCAACTCCTAGAGTGACAAATTCCAGAAGTCAGCAAATATTTGAATGCTTACTTCATGCCTAGCACAGTACTAAGCATTATAGAAGATACAAACTATCCTTAATATGCGATTCCTACCCCTGAGCTTACTCTTTTCTGAGGAGATAAGACTCCGCAGCGGCGTCTTGTAGAAAAAGACGGGCCATGCTATCAGACGTGCCCTGGGGAACACCGCGCACACCGGAGTGGGTCAAAGTCATGGTAACAAGGCTCAGACATGCTGAAAATAACAACCGTCAGTGTCCGTCAGTAACTGGGTGGATCAAAAACTGTGGTACAATTACACAGTGGAATATTACCCAGCAGAAAGAAAGAAGGAGCTCCTACCCTTTATGACAGCATGGATGGAACTGGAGAGCATTGTGCTAAGTGAAATAAGCCAGGCGGTGAGGGACAAATACCATATGATCTCACCTGTAAGAGGAACCTGATCAACAAAACAAACAAATGAGCAAAAGAGAAACAGAGACACGGAAATAAAGAACAAGCTGACAGTGACCAGAGGGGAAGAGGGAGGGGGATAACGGGGAAAGAAGGGGAAGGAGCAAGTCAAGGAACATGTGTAAAGGACCCGTGGGCATAGGCAATGGGGTGGGGATTGACTGTGGGGGTGGGGGCAGGGCAGGGGTGACCAACAAGGGGAAAGTGAGACAACTGTAATTGAACAACAAAAAAAGAAAAACACAGCTCCGGTACAGACTTGACATTGGGTTCTCTCCCTTATACGAATCTAATGGAAAGCCGAGTGACTGCCTCCTGGATACAACACCCAACATAGCCATGCTCACTGCCCTTGGGGAAGAAAGAAGGCATCTTTCTGATGAATCGCACTGGAAACCTGCAAACCTGGAAACCTGGCTGGTCTTTTTCCCATGTTGATATCCAGCCCTGGTTCAGAAACATCTTTGCACATTCCAGCACTGTCCCTCTTAGGTGCTTAAGAGTTGATTGGTTGAATATATTTCGTCTTTCTGAAATATTGGGAGAGGAGGAGTCCTTGTTGAATGTTGGCTTGTCCCCCCCCCGTGCCTCCCGCACGTGCAGTCAGCAGAGCGGTGCAGGGTGCAGGGCTGAGCTGCACCCGACAGGGCTGCTAGAGCCGGAGAAACAAGTCAGAGGGAAGGGAGGTCAGTGTGGGCTGAGAGGGCGAATAATGAGGCTTCTGCGTGGGGCGTGGAGGGGACCTGAGTTCGTATCTGGAAAAGCAGAACTCGGGGAAAAGATGAGGAAGCCTCAAGTAAAGCTGGGGGAGTCACGCTGTCGGTTTTTGGTGGCCCCTTTTTGGTGACACTCGGCACGTGGCCTTTCTGGCTGAAGCAATGTACGGGACAATATGGGGCAATGGGGACCTGGCAGTTAATCCCGACTCCTGACCTGGGAGCTGTCATTTGCACTTCCTGGGTGTCGGTGTCCACGCCCATCAAGTGGAAACAGTGTCATCTCCATTGTGATCTTTGTTGTTGGCTGTTGGTAGGATTAAGTGAGAGAATGTGTGGAATGTTCTCGGGCATAGCAGGAACGCATTAAGTGTTAGCTGAGTCTAAATTGAGTTGATTTCTTTGGGAAGAAATGTATCCTGATTTGTAGATTGCCACGCTGCTGTCACCCCTGTGGTGGCCGTTGGACCCCGTATGGCAGTAACACCGTGATTTACTTACGTAGAAGCTTCAGCGTAGCGTGTCTCAAACTTCTGTGTTATGCTCCTTTGGGCCAGTATGGTTTTCTTTAAATGGTCCCACTCAGCCTTCAGAATCTTAACAAAGTTGTTGCCAAATATTTCAGTACTTATTTTCTTCCTCATAGGTGCGGAATGGCCACATCAAAAGAATCACTGATAATGACATCCAGTCCCTGGTGCTAGAGATTGAAGGGACCAATGTCAGGTAGGCTGCCACTCTGCTGTCCCAGGGACATTTTCCCCTGGGGAAGTGGCATGTTATAGCAGTGCATGCCACAGACTACCTGGCGTGAACGCAGGAGCTTACCTCTGGCAGGTTCCCTGGCCTCCTCTGTAAAATGCGGGTAATGACAGTACATCTGCCTTACAGGGTGATGCGAAGGTAAGGGAATGTGTGGGGAACACCTGAACCTGCTTAGCATGAGTTAAGTGCTGTGCAAGGATTTGCTGTTGCTCATATTTCACCAAGGTGTGTGCGTGCATGCGCGCGTGTATGGGTTGGGGGAGTGTTGCTCGGATCCTCCAGCAGGTGGCCGCTGGGCTTTTCGGTGCCACAACAGTGTCAGTTTTGGTTTTCTGTCATTTGTGGGTTCTCTTGGATCAGAATTGGATCTTCTGTCACTTGAAGAACTTCCTCAGATCCACAGGTCTGGCTTTGCTTCTCAGGTATTTTATTGCTGATGTCTAGTCCTGTGCGGAGCTTCTGTCTCCGATGCCAGCATTTTTCTAAAGCATAGCCGACCCAAGGGTTGAGGGGCCCGTTGGTCAGTGTATCTGGATCTTTCGGCTGTGCCCACCGATGCTCCCCACCCCCTGGGCCAAGTGCCACCGCTGTGTGCACCACCCGGGGAGGGACTAGGAGTGTGTGTGTTGGTGTCTCCTCTTCCCACAGCACCACGTACATCACGTGCCCTGCGGACCCAAAAAAGACCCTGGGGATTAAACTTCCATTCCTCGTCATGATTATCAAAAACCTGAAGAAATATTTTACCTTCGAAGTACAGGTGAGTGTGTGCCCGGGAACCTGCACGCTCTTAGCTGTCCCAGAGGGGTGTCCCGTTAACCCGTAGGGGAAGAGCGCCCTCGGAAAGTACCTCTGTCCTTTCCTATGTCTTCTCTTCTGCCTGTTCCGTACACTTGATTCGACCCTGTTTGATTGATTGATTGATTTGTTGTTCAAGGACAGTTGTCTCCATTTGCACCCCACCACACTCCCCCGCCCCACTCCCGCCTCCCACTCTCGAACCTACTCCCCTTTGGCTTTGTCCGTGTGTCCTTTGTATGTGTTCCTTGATGGCCCTTCCCCTGTTACACACCCCACCCCCGTAACTGTCAGTTTGTTCTTTATTTCAGTGTCTCTGGTTGCATTTTGCTTTCAGCCCTAATTATTATAACATACATTTGGTATTAGTAATAATTTAATGCCAAGTTTTTAAAGAGATACGGTAGCCCTGGCTGGTGTAGCTTAGTGGACTGAGCCCTGACTTACGCACTAAAAGGCCTCCAGTTTGATTCCAGTCAGGGCACCTGCCTCGGTTGTGGGCCAGGTCGCCAGGTGGGGGCATGCGAGAGGCAACCAATCAGTGTTTCTCTCCCTTTCTTTCTCCTTCCTTTCCCCTGTCTCTAAAAATAAATAAGTGAATAAAATATTAAAGAGACGCAGTAAATCTAATCTTAGTGACGAGATTTCAAAGCTTAAGTGTTAGAGTAGGGTCCATGTGGGAAGTAACTATTTAATACTGGGTTATTGTTGGACTCTATTCCAGCATTTTTTATTTTTCAAGGGTGTTTATGAAATCATTTTATGGCCCGAGAGCCTGACGGGTGTGTCATATGTCATAAGCAGCTGGCATTGTCTTGGCAACAAATCAGATGAAATTGCTACTCCCAGGCCATCCTCACTCAGTGCGGCCTGCGTCCGGTCTGTTTGCTCTCCCTCGGGTCTCAGCCGGGGGACCAGCCTTTGGGGGTCAGGTCCTTGCCCGTCCGAGACGGGTCGCGTCTTCCAGGACGGAATGAACACGACCTGTGCACACGTCACAGGTACTGGATGACAAGAACGTGCGTCGGCGCTTCCGGGCGAGCAACTACCAGAGCACCACTCGGGTCAAGCCCTTCATCTGCACCATGCCCATGCGGCTGGACGAAGGCTGGAACCAGATTCAGTTCAACCTGTCGGACTTCACTCGCCGGGCCTACGGCACCAATTACATCGAGACCCTGAGAGTGCAGGTGCCGGGTCCTTGTCCCCATGGCACCTTGAACGGGAGGGGGGCACTCTCCGCTGGCTGTGTCCCATGTGGCAAAGAGTGGGTTTCTGGCTTAAGCTTCCCAGTGACTGTCCAGGGGGCCTTGACCTCAGAGAGCTCTGGGACGTACTCCGGATTCGGCTCAGATACAGTGGGAGAACAGGACGAGCAGCTCTCCCTCTTGTCAGAGTCCAGCGCAGGCCAGTCCAAGGAGGCACCAAGGGGATGGAGCTTTGACAGCACCATGGGGTGGGGAGCTCTGGGAGAGTCAGGAAGTGAGGAAGGACAGTCACGTTTAGTTTCTCAAAACCAGTCCTGCATCCCCAGATCCACGCCAACTGTCGCATCCGACGGGTCTACTTCTCAGACAGACTGTACTCGGAGGACGAGCTGCCGGCGGAATTCAAACTCTACCTCCCGGTGCAGAACAAGGCGAAGGTGAGCCAGCCCCTCTGAGGACGGCCCCGCAGTGAGGCGGGGACGCTGTGTGTGGCAGTGTGCCCCGCTCCAAGCCTGGCGCCACAGCCTCTCCACACTGATACGGGGAACAGATGGCCTTTCCATCCTACAATCGGACTCAGGGATGGTCCTGTGAAGGGTTCTGTTACTCTCCCTCCACCTGCACGGGGCGACCTGCGCCACCTCAGGCAAGGGCCTGCTGCTGCCCCCTGCCCATAGGCCTCCTTCCCTGGGACCCTTTATCTGCCCCACTGAGGGCTCCTCCGGCCCAGGGGTGGGCGCCTGCCCGCCCGCCCACTACTGACTGGTGTGCATTTCCCCACAGCTCAGTGCCCACCAACCCAGTGTCACAGAGTAGGGGTCTGTGGCACTGACCGTCTATCTTCTAATAACCTGAAGTGATGCCTTTTTTCTTTTTGTTTGTTTTTTCTCCAGCAATAACTGGAATGCAATGAAAGGGATGGACCCTGGGCCTGACTCTTGTTTTAAAAAGGAAACTAACTATCTGGAGGACAATGCAGAAAAAAAATATTTATATTAGTTCACTGTGCTGTGGTTCTTTTATCTACTACTCAGTGTCCCTTGTCGCGGACACCAGTGACCACGCCGTCCGTGATTGCATCGTGAGTACGGGGGTACCCGCGGCCGGAGTCTGTCCCGCCGCCCGCCCCGGCGTGTGGGGAGGTACATCGTCATGATCTTACAGAATTAAAGTGTCAATTTCAGACCAACATGTCTTTCTACGGTTTGTTCTTTGTTATGTGTTATTCAAATATATGTACATGTGTAATACTCAAATCTGGAAATGAATAAAATGTTATATTCTTGGTTTGTACATTTGTTCTTAGTTTGTGCCTTTTTTAATGGTGACATTTCTCTTCCCTTTGTGGTATGAAAATAGAACTCTTTCCAAAGCGCGTCCCATACATTCGTGATGCGGAGTAGCTGGCAGCGAGCACCTTGAGAACAGGATGGCTCTGTGGATGCTGCTTTGGAACAACTTCCGAGATAAACGGATGGGAAAGCGCAGGCACAGTGCGTGACTAGCGGAGGCGTCTCGCTCGGGGCTGTGTCCTGCATAGGGCAGAAGACAAAATGGCACCTAGTCCTGACTGCCCTCTGTCCCAGTCAGCACGCAGGGCCCCTCAGCACTGGGACAGGTCACCACCTGTCCCAGATGAAGTAGGTACCTGCCCTGAATGTAGGAGTTTACGCAAAAACTGTTTTCTTTAAATACTAGACTCACACGAGGAAACTGAAACCTTACATCACGTGCCCAGCTCACGCTTACTCTGGAGCGTATACTCGATTAGACAAAGAATTAAATCCGTGAAAGTTGCCCTGGCCCAGTAGCTCGGTTGGCTAGAGCATGGTCCTGATAGTGCGGCCAAGGTTGCAGGTTTGATCCCCAGTCAGGGCACATACAAGAAGCAACCAGTGAATGCATGAATAGGTGGAACAACAAATTCTCTTCTTTCTCCTTTCTGTCCTCTCTCAAATTAATAGGTAAAATTTTAAAAAAGAAAAATATGCAAGTTAAGCACTTATGTACGCTACAACTCCACCATATGGAGCGGGGCTGGGGGAAGCAGTTTGGGGGCAGAGAAGAGCGTATGCAGATGTTTCTAGATGGCCCTGAGGGGTACACAAGACTACTACAGTGACCGCATCTGGGAGGACAGTTAGTGCATCATACCTTTCTTACACTAAAAATACTGTTTTGGGGAAGGTAATATGTATGCAATGAAGATGACACGGTGCTCTCCCCAGCCAGCTGCTGTCTGGACTTGGAGCCCTTGCAAGGGGAGGCTGGACTGTGGGTGGAGCCACTTGGACTTGGTTTAGAGGTAAAAACACTGAGTGCTAAACTCGTCGTTGCCCTTGCTGCCTTCTGAAAAGTCATGTGGCCAGAGCTCCCTCCTCCCAGGTCCTCATCCTCCAGAGTCTGCTCTGGGCCAGCACGACCACGTCTCCCAGGAGGACAGGGCTGCAGAAGGCAGAGGGGTGGACAGGAAGGTGCCTCTGCTACCTGGTGTGACTCCGTTTCCATTTGTCACAGCTGTCAGGTGTCTGGCACTTCAGTGAGCTCACCCAAGCCTTTGTCTCCTGCTGACACCCAGGCCGGAGCCTCCTTTCCCACGGGGGCTGCCCTTCTCCTCTTAGAACCACCTTCCTGGAACAGTCTCTCAGTGTCCCAGGACACCCATCGGCCCAGGTGACAGCTGCTCTTCCAGGGCTAGCCTGGCCTCATCTGAGCGCTTCTCCTCCTCCTGTATCAGACTTCCTGTCGTTCGACTTCACGTGCCTGCTTCCCTCGCTCTCTGGGTTCCAGGGCGAGTCCTCAGAAGTGAGTGGGGGGCGGGGTGGCCAGGGACTTCAACAGAGCTGCTTGTCTCGGGCCAGTGTGGAGTGAAATCTTCCCTCCGATCTGGACTCTGTTGCGGGATGAAAGATCCTTTTGTGGAGGCAGGAACACCCGGTTAACTTTTCATCTCCCATGGTGCTGGGACACCAGCGCGGTACTCCCGAAAGCCCGGGAAAAAACAGTAACGCACTCTCCTCCACACAGAGCCCCCTTCACCCAGCACTTGTCAGACTATGTATGGCCATTACCTCACCGCCCTCTCTGAGCTGGAAGGCAGCAGCTGTCGACTTTCCAGATGCTTCTCATAGCCATCCGAGAGGAAGTGAGGGGGCGTTGAGGGTGATGCGATGGATTATCTAAGCTGGCCCCGGGCCAGCGTGAATTGTGGCACCAGCGACTGCTCGGCCCCTTGCCCTCAACTTTGCAGTCCACCAGGGAGGTGACGACGGCCAGGGAGGCCAGGGGAGGAGGGAGCAAAGGGCAGGCATGGGGGCTAGAGGCCTTCGTCGCAGAGCTTGGGCCCCAGGGACCTCAGCTCGTGGAAGCTGGAGCAGGTAGTCGTGTTAGCCAGCAGCTTGGACGCCGTGTTTTGGAAGGAACTGGCTTCTCAATGAGAGTTAGTTAGTTGGCATGAACTTGATGGGGCAGGTGTACAACTATTCCCAACAGGGCTTGTCTCGGGGGAGAGCAGATTCACTTGGCCCTTAATTGCCACTGGCCCATTGGCTGTTTCCCACGGCCAGACCCACAAGCCTGTGCCAGTCCTGCCCCTTCCTGGGGCATCTCTTGGGGAGGTGGGTGCATCAGAAGACAGCCCCCAAGCTGACTCTCTGGCCCCTCAGCAGCTTCAGCCAAAAGCCTCAAGTGCCAGAGAATTCACTGAAAAATGTCTCGGAGCTCGAGTCTGAGTCCCCTGTTGCCCATTTTACTGAGGAGGACACGATAGCTCAGAGAGGCGTGGGCTCGCCCTGCCCTAGGGGAGGCAGGGGCACAAGGAGGACTCGGGGCACACGATGGGGGTCATATGCCAACCCTGTCCTCCCTTCTGTTGGCGTCCCCCTGCCTCCTGGGTGGCTGGCAGTGCCCTTTTTGTATAGGACATTGACTGGTCAGGTAATGTCCCCCTGGGTGGCTGGGCCGGGCCAGATTGGGCTGCTCAGCAGAGGTCAAGGTCTAGGCTCAGCACTGCCCCTGCAGTGAGGGCTTGCCCAGTGCGTCACTTCTCAGCTGCCCGTTCGCTGAAGGCCGGGGCCTGGGCTGAGGGTAGAAAGCTGGGGGCCACCATTTGTGTTTCACTAACGGACCATAAAAGTGACATTTGCCCCCAGAAATTCCAAGTATACCAAGAACAAAAAGAAAGACGGAAGTCCCGGCTCCCATCCCTGAACTGATTGTGTTATATCTGAATGGGTCAGGCAAAGTTTTAACTTCTTTACAGGTATTTGTTTTACATGTAGGTAAAATGATGATTTCATTTTGTACATTACTGAAAAGCTTTTATTTATTTATAGAGAGGGGAAGGGAGGGAGAAAGAGAGGGAGAGAAACATCAGTGCGTGGTTGCCTATAGCACCCCCTCACTGGGGACCTGGCCCACGACCCAGGCATGTGCCCTGACTGGGAATCGAACTGGTGACCCTTTGGTTTGCAGTCTGGTGCTCAGTCCACTGAGCTACACCAGGCAGACTTCATTGTATGTAATTTTTAAATAGGCAAAATAATATATTGTTCTAGGATGCATTTATAAACCACCATCAATGGTGACAGGCAGGGGGTCGACCATCTCAAAGGACAGGAGAGTGCTTTACCCAGACTTGGGGAGATGGGGACACAGTGGCTGCACAGGCCCTTCAGGGGGCCTCCAGGGACCACCGATGCTTTGTTTCCTAATCTGGGTTGTGCCCACACATGGATGTTTGCTTCATTACTATTTCAATTACATACAGAAAGCTATTCTTCTGATTATATTTCTCAATTTAAAAAAAACTTTAATTTAGATTACTCAGCCCTGGCCTGTTAAAATGCATGCTCTTCAGGCCCAGCTCATTAAAATGCAGATTCTCTTTCAGGAGATCTAAATCTGGCCCAGAAATCTGCATGTTTAACAGCTTCCCCTGCTGATTTGTGATGTTTCTGTCACTTGAGAAGCTGCTGCAAATTGGAGGAAGCAGGAATCACTGTGATAGCTTTGAGTGTGGAAAGTCCAGATGCGGGAGGAAGAACGCATGAAGCAAACCCGCCCCAGGTGCATCTGCAGAAACCAGCCTCCCCACTCCCCACCCCAAACATCTGAAGTTCCCTTTGAACAACATTCTAGTTAGGTGAATTACACCTCTATACCTTTTCCATAACCCAAGCATAGCAAGCCCTGTGAGGCAAACCTCAAGTGCCTCTGGGCTGTGGGAGTAGCACTCCAAGTTATAAATCCACGAGGCTTCAAACATCTGGATGGAGCATGAGCCTTGGAAACATTGTGCCTCCTGGTATCCATGGTGTCTGAAGCAAAGCAAAAAAAAAAAAACCTATGCAAGGGTGAGATACAGAAACGCGTTGGAGAGAACCCCTACTAAAGGGCGGAAAACGTCACCGAGAGCCTCAGCCGGCTACTTGCATGAGGGTTATAAATACACGGGTCTCTGTCATCACTTGGGTTTCTCCCAGCTCTTTCTTCCATTAAGTCGTACATTGTGAATCCTGGTTTGGGGAGGGGATGCAGTCCAGTCAGGAAGCACTGTGGAAGGACACACACATTCTAGCCTTGGGGCTCCAAGTCACCCTCCAAAGCCTCCTCCCCTCCCCGAGACTGCCCTCCTGTTCCCTTGAACCCTAAAGCATCTTTCCAAGCCTAGGACCTCTTTTCTTGGCCTTGGAAACCGACCTAAGCCAACCTGTCAGATTCTTGGGGACTGTCAGGTGCCTCCAAGCATCAGAGAGAGTTGCGGAAAGCCGTCATGGTCTCCCCCTGCAAGCTGGCTGCCTGGTGGTGGGCTATGAGAGCAGGTCTCAGCCACAAGTGCAAAACGCACTAGCAAGCCCTCCAAAGAGATTCCTACCACCTGTTCCTGAAGCCTGGCTCAGGGTCTGTCCGCTCTCCGTGGGGAATGCGAGGGTGTGTGGACAACAGAGAGATGGGGCCCATGGGACCTCGCCGCTAAGAGTGTGTACGTGGGGAGTGGAGAGTGGGGAGCTGCAGGTCCTACAGGAGTTCCAGACTAAATGTGTTCTGAAGGTCTCAGGTGGCTGGGCTTGCCACATTCTTACGCCCCGTGTTCATGGGGACTGAGGTGCTGATTTAATGCTTCTAGCGAGTCACATATTTTGAACTTGACATTTCGCCAGTGAAAAGGTATTTCTGATATTGCTGTACGACATCCAAAGTTTCTCCCCGGTCCCTGGCCCCCAGAAAATCACAGCAACGTCAAATTAGGAAAGTGAAGAATCTGGAGCTTGCCTAGGCAGCTGAGCCAGCTCCAGGGGCGCCGGACACCCTACTGCACCCGCTGGCTAGGGGAGGCCTTCCAGGTCTGATGGGCGCTCCCAGGCACCCTGCACTCCCCGGGAGGCCGAGCTTGCCTGGTGAGAGGGACCCATGGTGGCTGCCTCCCTGCCCTCCCAGTGGGGGCTCCGTGGTCCTCAGAGGTACTGGCTTTCTTGCCTCCTCTGTGAAACCACATAAAAGAGACACTTCTATCTCTTCTCCCACTCCCACTCCCCCTCACAATGCTCTGACACCAGAGGGGTGAGGGTTTTTCCCCGCCGCGGCCAAATCTCTAACACCAGCAGGCTGTCCTACAAATCAGTCCATTCTGACACTACCTACCTGGAGTTAGCATCAGATCCCAGACTAAAAGCCTCACCAGGCTGCCCTCGCCCCCTCAGACAACAGTGGCAGCGAGTGGTCCCCAGACTACTCACACTTCTGTCGGAGTTGGTTACAGATTGGGGGTTTGCAGACTCCGTCTGAAGGTTTGATGATTCACTGTCCTGGTCCACGGAACTCAGGGGAACATGTCTACCAGTTTATTCCAGGACAGAGGAGGGGAGAAAGGCCACAGGGGGGACAGCCAAGTGAGAGAGGAGTTGGCTTCGTCCAGAAGGGTCCCCCCTTCTGTCCATGTACACAGGAGCTTCTGTCCCTGTGCTGTTGTTTGTTGGCCTGGGAGCTCTCCCAGCCTGTCCTTGAGGGGTTTCTGTGGTGGCTTCAACAGTCCCCTCAACCTCCAGCCCCTCTCCCTCCGCAGAGGACAGGGAGTGTGGCTGAAAACTTCAAGCTTCTCATCACAGCTTGGTCCTTCTGGTGACCAGCCACCACCCAGGAGCCACTGGGAGACCACTGAGAGTCTCTGCATTAGAATAAAAGACACTCCTATCACCCAGAAAATTCCAGAGGATTTAGGAGCTCTGTGTCCAAGACTGAGGCTGAAAGATGCTCCTGGCCCCTTGTATTACTTAGAAAATTACAAAGCTTTTAAGAGTTCTGGTCAAGAGCTGGGACCGGAGTACAGAATATATATTTCTTCTTAAATCACAGTATCACACCGTCTCTCCTGGGGAGGTCCCCTCCTTCACCTCCTAATCCTGGGGAGAGGACTCTGGGCGGGGCAGGCTCCTCACCCCCATGCCTGCTGCCCTGGGCTCTAGTTCTGGGTTTGGGCCTGGGTGTGGCTGTGGGTGGGGGGTTCTCTGGTTCTGTTCCCCCCTGTAATCCCTTGCAGCTGCTGTTCCCTCCCCGGACAGACAGTTGTGTTGGAGGGAAGGGAAAGAGTTATTTTGAGTTGGCCACTGGCTTCTGACCAGGAGACGTGGATGGCCGTGTGGGGGCCTGGCGGTGGGGTGGGCCTGACTGGGGGGGGCAGCCCACATGATTAACTACGGGGGGTCCAGGGGTCCAGGGATGTGGTCCTCACCGAGATGGAGACTGTAGAAGAGATCCATGGGCCAGGGAGGACACAGGTTTGAGACCAGCGATGTGGAGAACAGAGCCGGTGTCGCAGCAGAGTCTGGATTGGCTGGAGAGCTGGGGAAGGTGGACACAGACTCCCCACGACAGCCAATGGCAGCAGTAGGGAGGAAAGGAGGCCCCCGAGGCCACAGCTGGGGTTTCAGAAGGGAGTTGGGTGTCCCTCATTGAATGAGCTGCCTGTGAGGGACATGGCTGGCCAGGCAGCCTGTACGCATGGTCCCCCTTTTCCAGGCAGGCCCCCCCATCACCTCCCTCCCAGCAGAAAGCAAGTTTGGTGGAGACCATGCCCTCCAATGCCCTCCCCACTTCGGCCAGTGGAGTGGGGTCACTCTAGGGCAATGAAATGAATGGATGTGACCACTCCAGGCCTGGAAAAGCCAACAGGCTCAGAGCATAGCCCTTCCCTGTAGGGCTGCCAGCCTGGCTCAAATCCTGGCCCCGCTGCCATCCAGCCTGGGGCCTCAGGATGCAAAGATAACCTCGCTAAGCCACCCCATTCGCAGAAATGGGGATAGCAACGATGCTGCGCTCCTGGTGGGGCTGTGGTAGGGATGCATGAAGACAGTGAATGAATGCCCAGGGCACGCCCCAGCCCTGGTGAGCGTCGTCATGGTGACCGTGGTTGTCTGCAGTCCGTCATCCTCATAGGCGCCATCATGGTTGGTCTCCCTCTTGGGCCTGCATGGGTGGTACCCAGAAGGGTGTGGTGGGGAGGGCAGGAGGAACAAAGGCAGCTTCGCCAGGGAGGATGTTGGAGGTTCCCAGAAACTTGAGGAGAGTGGACCCCACTGAACTGTACACCCCGAGAGGCACAGCCCACTCGTGTTCTTCCCTGCTGTGTGTTCCCAGCACCCGTGATACTGCCTGGCACAGGTCTGGTGCTCAACACAACTGTTCTGAATGAACAAATGAATACATGAATGAATGAATGAAGTTTTGAGTGAATCACTAGCTGCTTGGCGTGTGCACCTTCCCGGGGCCCCTGGTGGGAGATGATTGGATAATGAGTTCTGGGGCTGGGATCTGAACAGGGACAGACAGAGAGAAGGAAGGGGCAACAGGAGTGAGAAGTGGGCCCCACAGAGCAGGGGTGAGGGGTGAAGTCGGAGTCAGCCCCTCTGACAGGGAGCCACCGTGGGGGAGAGAGCGGCACCTCCTCCCCTTCCCAGGTTCCCTCTCACTCCCCAGCTACCCTGGTGGCCAGAGGAGGGACATGAGACAGGGAGGAGCGGAGTGCTCCCATCCTGGAGACCCTCCACCATGAGAGGCTCACGCCCCTTCCCTCTCAGACCCCCACCCGGAGCAAACATTAAGTCCCTGCTATGTACCGGTCATGGCTGTGGGACCCAGGGCTGAGCCGTGGCCCTACCAAGGGGCTTCCATGGTGGATAGGAGTCCCCAACTGGTCAGGGAACGAAGGAGACAATGACTTTCCAGGCGGAAGGAACAGCACAGGCAAAGCCCGAGAGGCTGGAGAGAGCCTGGCCAGTTGGGGAAACAGAGAGAAGTTCCGTGTGGCTGGAGCATGGGGTGGGGTGCAGTGCAGTGGGGAGAGAGACAGGCCAGGAAGGGACTCGGGATGGGGTCTCCACTCCGGGGTCAGAATCTGCCTGTGCTGGGGGGTCCAACCCAGCACTACAAGGGACAGCTGCTCTTGAGCGACTTGTCCTTGGGGCAGAGCCAGTGCCGAGCCTTGAGGCCAGGCAGAGCGGGAGCGCATCCCTGCTGACCAGCTCCGCGACCCCAGGGTTCACTGCCCCTCCCTGGGGGGGATGTGCCCACCTGCACAGTGAGTGGTCAGCTTGCTGCTCCCCGAGGCCCCGTACATGGCTCAGGGGGCACTGAGGGCTGCTGGGGGGTGGGGCAGAGGGGGTGGAGGGAAGGGGGCAGGCAGACCCAAGGTCGTTCTCTGCAAGGAAACCCCTTTTCCAGGGCCCAGCTCGGCCCAGCAGGGGCTGCCAGCGTCCTGCCAGGTCCTTGGATCAGGTTGTGGAGAGACTGGGTGGCTTTGCTCTTCCCTGGGGAGGCCCTCCCCACCCTCCCCACCCACAGAGGGGACCCAGTCCAGCCCTCTGCCCCCTGCCAGGCCCCGGGCCGCCTGACTCACAGCCTTGGCAGCCCGTAGCTCAGCCTCTTCCTCCAGCTGCAGCCCCGGGGGACTGAGCCCTCCTTTGGCACCCTTCCCACCCAGCTTCCTGCTAGCCTCAGGCGCTTGCAGAAAGGTGGGGTCTCCTTTATGTCCTGGAGCTCTTGCTCACCTGTGCTCTTCACAGATGCACCTGCTGGGCAGGTGTTACTGTCCCGTGTTAAGGGGCGGGGATGGGGGGCACTAAGGCTTGGGTGGTGTCAGACTCTCAGGGGTGAGGGGTGGAGGAGCCATGGAGCTGCTCCCCCCTCTCATAGGCAGGGGGCTCTGCCTGAGAACCCAGCACCGGGCCCCTGGCCAACCTGCAAGAGAGGCATCAAACTGCCTTTGAAGGCCTTGCGAGTGTGAGGGCGGAGCCCTTCTCTCCCGAGGGTCCAGCCGGGCGGCAGGCCTGGTGTGTGGGTGGCTGTCACAGAGGTGTGGGAGGCCGGTGGGTTAAAAGCATGGCTTTGCGGGGGCCAGGCAGCCTTGAATCCGAAACCCAGTTGGAGCTCCTTCTCACTACCCAGCTTGAGACGCAGCCCTCCGTGCCCAGATGGGGAGCCACCGTGCATCCCTCTCAGGGTGGGAGAAACGGGAAGCGACAGGACATGATCTTTTTGTTCATTTGAAGACGCGTTCATTGCGCACTGGGACGTGGGCTTGATGAAAGAAACCGGTGTAAGTTACACATCAAACTCACTGCAGCTGCGGAGGCTGGCAAGCGGTCAGAGGGGTCCTCTGAGAAGGTGGGGAGCATGCAGGCTCTTCGGGAAGAGCGTTCTGGGGGCAGGATCAGCCCCCAGAGTCCCAGCCAGCCAGGCCACAGGAGTCGAGAAGCAGTGGCAGGAGATGGGCTGGGGGAGCAGGTGAGAGTGTGGTCAGCCGGTGTGGAGAATGCCCCTCCTGTGGCCCCCGCCCACAGGAAGTCGCCCCCCGGCAGCTGTGGGAGGTCAGGGCCTGTGTGGACACAGGACGCAGGGACTCTGGCTCCGCTTCCTTGCGCTGTGGTCCAAGTGTGTCCTTTCTCCCTTCCTGCCATCGCATGGCCGCTTCCTCAGGTCCTCGGGCCCAGAGGCCCCCCCAGTGTGGCCTGTGACCCCCCAACCCCCACCCCACGGAGCCTCTGCCACCGCCTCTGGCTTGGAGAGGCCTCTGTCTGCTCTGGCCAGTCTGGGAGTGTCACAAAGGCCCCTTTCACCAGAGGGCATTGTAAGGGGACTGGGAGGGGACGTGGTGCCCTCCTGCCCGCGGGCATAAAGACCCCCTTTCTATTCTGCTATGCCAGCCCTCCTGACTGGCGGGCGGAGGGGCTGTGTGCAAGGAGATTCTTGTCCTTCCTTTGAAAGTATGGGCGAGACTGGGGCCCAGCCAGACAATGGTGGTGATTTACAGTCTGCTGGGCTGCCAGGCCGCCTGCCGGGGTGGCACTGAGCAGTCAGGAGCACTTCAGAGGCGCAGGGGGGCCCCAAGCAAAGAGCCCTGCACCTTGGGGTCTGGGGGTGCCTGTCTAGGATCCCACAGTGGGAGCCTGACTCACCTGTGAAGTGAAGGGGTTGGGTGGGTAATTTCATAGATATCCTACCACCCCACCACCTCTCCCCAGCTCTGCTACAAAAGGCCCATGGGAGGGATGAGCCTGCAGTAGAGATGTGGCCAGTGTGGGTGAGGGTGCTTGGGGAGGTGGGGAGGGGCCAGCGGGTCTTGCACCAGACAAGGGACCTCACTGGGAAGGCAGGGGCCCTCTCCAGGGGTCTGACGTGCCCGCAGAAGGAGGGGACTATAGAGGAAGCCAGAAGCAGGAGGTGGGCCAAGGAGCAGGGGAGACAAAGGCAGGGCCAGCGGGCATTGGGGGCCGTGAGAAGGCAGGGGACCTGGCCACTGAAGAGACCCAGGGGTGGAGTAAGTGGGATCAACTCAGGACGGTGCCCTGGGTTCTGGCCTGGGCAGCAAGAAGCTGGGGGTGCCACCAATGGGGCTGGGAACCCTGGGGTGGGGTGAGAGCAGGCTGAGAAGCAGATGGAAGAACTTGGGGACACACCCACAGGACAGCTGCATAGGTGGCAGGGGAGTGCTAGGGAGAGAAAAGGAGAGAGAAGGGAAGCTTCGTGATGGAGAAAGCCACGGGGAAATGAGAGGGAGAGAGCTCCACCAAGAAGAGGAGATAAAGGGAGAGACGGTGAGAAGGAACAAGAAAGAACTGGTTCAGAGGAAGAGACGGGAAGACAAGGAAGAAAGAGCACAGTGAGGGAGAGAGCGTGGGGGAAAGGGAGAAAGGGAAGACAGGAAGGACCGAGGCCAGGGCTGTGGGGAGCAGAAGGCAGAGTGGGGAGCCAGAGGGTTCTGCCCTGTCCTTGCTGCCTTGACCTCTTGCTGCCCCTGGCCCCACCTCATCAACCCAGGAGGGAGGTGAGGCAAGGTGGGTGCTGTCTGCTTTCCAGCTCACAAAGCAGGGACAGGGGCGATCCAGGCAAATGTGAGCAGCCCCTTCTGGATTAAACAGCAGAACAGACTCACAAGAGAAGTGGCCCCATCACTGGATGCCTGGCCGTCCTGAAGGCAGGGGACTGGCCACTGTGACCCCTCAGAGAGAGTGGACTGTACTGTGTGACTCTGGTTTGGCACGACCCAGCGTGGAAGAAGGTGGCTTTCCGACCATCTGCCTGGGTTTTCCTCTACGAGGCAGAGTTGTGGGTAGGGGCTGGGGTTCAAGAGCAGGGCTGGGGGCGGGGGTTCTGGCACTGAAGCTGGTGAAGTCACAGCGCGTCCATCCAGGTGGGCCTGGACTTTCTCTGCACTCCCGGCCTCTGTTCCAGGAAAAGACAGCTGGGGGAGAGGGGTGGAGGGTAGGAGCCCGCTGAGTGTTTCCAGGGAAAAACTGATCCTTCCATAGAATGCATGCAGGCAGCCCGCGCTGCCTCCCCTAGCGTCACCCCTCCACTCCCATCCTTCCCCTCCTGCCGCCGCCTCCACGCCTTCCTCCCTCACTTTCTGGCAGAAGGAGCCCAGCAGCTGGGAAAACCATGCTCTGCTCCCAACTCCCACCCTCAGCACTGCCGAGCCCAGGGTGGGCCTGCGGAGGGGCAGGATGTGAATGGATGGATGTGCGTGCACGCACACTCACCCCACTGCCTGGCCATCCTTGTCTGTGGTCATGGGAGTGGGAGAGGCAGGGGACAGAAGCAAGCCTCAGCTGACCCCCTGGAACTTCAGTTCCATGATCTGAAATATGGGTGTGAGTGACTCTTGCCCTGTTTCCCTAATGGAGCTGAGCTGAGGGTCACAGGATCCAAGGTGGGAAGGGCAGGAACCTGTCCTGGATCCTCTGGGGTACAGGTTGGCCTCTTACCAACTGTCCTCAAGGTGGACGCTGTTACTGTCCCTGTTTCCCAGTGCGGGGCCTGAGGCGCAGAGGTGGAAGTGGCCCGCAGCTGGCAGGCAGTTGACCTGAGACTGGAACCCCGGTCAGACTGACGGCAGGGTTACCACCACTCAGGAATGGAGAAGGAGAGACCACCCTCCCTCCCTCCCCGGCTCCGCTCAGAGGGTTTTGGACCCACCCCCTGGGGAGCTGCCTGTCCCCTGCCTGTAAGACCTGCGGCCCTTCCTGACATCGGGAGCTTCTGAGATTGTCCTGGCTGCGGGCTGGTTTTCTGTCTTCCTTCCTCCAAACAATAGCCAGTTCCTGGAGGAGCTATCGGTGTAGACACATGCCCCTTCCTCTCTCTCTTCCCTGGCCCAAACCCCACCATGCTGTCCCTGTCTTCCCCAAACAGGCCGAGTCAGGCAGGGGTGCTGAGTGAGGCTTCTGGACGGCCCACCAGGACCCACCCACTTCCCAGGAGTGGGCCTCTCCTCCCGCAGGCTGTTCAAAGGGACCCAGACCCCACTTCTGCACCTGAACCCCTCACCCCAGGCGATCCCATTGGGATGACCATGGATGACCGAAGGCCAAGGGTAACCGAGGCCCCTGCGACCAGCCCCTTGGATGGTCAGGCTGCAGAACCACCCACCACCAGGGGGCAAGGGTCAGCACCAGCCACATGCCCTCTCCAGCATATATCACCTTTCCCCTGAGTTCAATTCGCCTGCGACTCCCCTTCTTCAGAGGCCTGCTAACCCTTTTTTCCTCCGTACCCCATCCTGCTGTGCCCACAGTTAGGATGTATACTGTGGGGGTGGGGTGCCAAGAGGATAAGAAAGATCTGGGTTTATTGATTTTGGTTCTGGAGTTAATAAAGCTTAATTGGAATCCTGGTTCTGCCAATTACTTGCGACCTTGAGCAAGTGACACTACCTCTTGGAACCTCAGTTTCTTTATCTGTAAAACATATAGGTACTTAACGTGTTCATGCACATTTATTCTTCCATCCATCCACCCACCCATCCAGCCACCCATCCATCCATATGTACTAAGTGCCAGGCCCTAGTACAGGTCTCAGGGGTTTGAATGAGCTTATCATTTAGTTCCTATTTCCACGATCAGCCGAATTTGTGAATTTCAGAGGCCTTGACTACAACGAGCACAGCGAGCACAAGACCAGGCTCAGGCCAATACACATATGCACCTAGTGGCCTGCAGCCTCTCAGCAGTGGTCACCCACCTAAGCCCATACCAACTGACCAGCATTGCCCTGAGGACATCAGAGCACTGTTCAGCCATCGCTGCCACCACCTGACACAGGCCACCGAGAGCCAGCACAGCCACCGTGACCTGCTTGTAAAAATGGGTGATCTAAAAAGACTCCTTTGAGAAAGACTATTTTGAAGCATTTATTATTTAGACTCCTGCACAAACCATCTTATTTCATGTTAGTCCTAAAGCTGTCATGAGGGTGGGGAGTGGAACTGAGAGGCCCCTCGGCTGGGCAGGTCTGAGGAGGCTTCCAGGAGGAGGAGGCATCTGGGGAGCTCTTTGCTACTCTAGAGGTGACTTGTGTAGGGATGATACTATGGCAGAGGGAAGAGTGGAAGGTGGACAGGGCCGGGGAGAGGTCTGGAGCATCCTTTGCACAGAGGCCTGAAGCCCTCCCAGAGCAGCTGGACACAGCCAGGCTGACCAACATGACCAAGGGGAAAGAAGGAGGGACCCAGCCAGAAGGAGAGGGGGCCCAGGGGCACAGCCGCCAGGCCTGCTGGGAAGGCAGGGGGTGACTCCCACACACCTGGTCTAAGGCTGTGGAGTCAGGTGCTCAGTGCTCTGTGGTGTCCAGCTCTGTGCTCTGCGGGCCTTGGACAGTGCACCGGCCCTGGGCACTGGATGCCCCTTGCAGCAGGTGCTGCTCATGTCTGCCCCGGCCCCCAGGCTGGTGTCCCCTCCCAGAGGCTGCCCTGTTGATGGGCGCCACATTACCTGGAGATGCCTGAGAGGTTCTGAGCAGTGACTGAATGATGTGCTGTGTGGCAGCCCTGTCCCCTCATCTCTGGAGTCCACAGCTCCTGTGATGTCATCCTAAGCTCCCTGAGTGTTCAGGTGAAGGCAAACTTTCTCCTAAAACCACGTCTTGCCCAGCTTCTTCCTCTGTGTGTTCACATTGTACAAATTGAGGCTCTTAACCACTTGCACAAAAACAGAAGCTTTGGCTCTGCTTCTAGGAAGCTTGACCTACCAACGTAACCTAGAGGCCTTTCCTGTAGAATGTCCTCAAGACTAGATGGGGAGAGGGGTGGCCCCGTGCTGGGGGCAGAGGAAAGCCTCCCAGAAATGACATTTGAGGTGGGGCCTTGAAGGTTGAGTAAAGATTTCTGAGCTGAACTGTGTCTGCTCCGTTTGATAAATCTTGCCTGATTTAGCTGCTGAGGACTTGGGGTGGACATAAGAGGCCAGAAGAGCCCCTGGGCAAAGATCTGGAGGCAGCAAAAGGCAAGCCTGTTCCAGAGAGAGAGTGGACCTGCGTGCGACTCACAGGAAGGACAGGCAAGGGAGGGAGGAGCTGAAATAAGGAAGAAAGTTGGGGCCAGAGCTGCCACTTGCTGTGAGCTCACATCACTCACCATTGCACAGTGGCCTTGGTGGATGGACTGTCTTGCCCTTTCTTGCTGAGCCCAGAGGAGCCTGGGCATCCCCACCCTGTGCCTGTCACTCCACTGATCTTTTGAATGAGCGTGTGAGGTGACACCCATTTACGGTCTGTGCCCCAGGGCAAGCCCGGGCTGGGCCGAGTCCAGAGGCCTGCAGAGGATGGCCCGAGTACAGTAAGGGCCTCCAGGGGAAGCAGCCATTGTGGCCCATAAATAGGTTAGGCGGTCAGGAAACAGGAAATCCTGAAAACACAATGAGGCCTGGGGCGCAGGGGTTTCCTCCAGGCTGAGGGCTGGACCAAGGATGCTTCTTGGGCCAAAAGTCTTCTTGCAGCAAGGCTGCCTGCCTGACTGCTGGCCCCAGACACCCAGCTCTTCCTACAGTCCTCCGAGGCCTCAGCCTAGCCCTACTCGACCCAGCCAGCCCAGCCAGGGCAGCTCAGGGCACGCCAGGCCAGCCCAGGCCAGGCCAGAACAGGCAGAATCCTGAGGGCAGAGCCGTTATGGGCTCAGCTCTTGGCTGAGCCTGGCACGTGGTGGTGGGGCGGGGGGCTGGGGGCCCCCAGACCAGTGCCCAGGACAGGAAGCCTCCCAGATTAGGGGTGTTTTGCCAGGTCCTCCAACCCCAGGAGCCTGTATACCTCTAACGTCTGCATTGGGGGGTCTGTCCCTGCCCCAGGCTGACCCTTTCCAGACCCTAAGAACAGAGAAATAACGTGGTTCCTCATTAGAGAGCCAGGCAGCCATAAAACCACATCCCAGAATAATTGTGTGAAATAAGAAAAGCAAGTAACAAAACACAGTGCCTTACAGGATCCCAGTTTTGTTAAAATGCACACACATCAAAATCCGTGTGATTGTGTGTGTGGACGCCCACGTGTGTGCATGGCAGAGACAGGAAGGTGGGCCAACAAAATGTTTCAGGGGATTTTCACTCTCTTCTTTGTTCTTTTCTGTATGTTCTCAGTTTTCCACAGTGAACTCCGTAATCCTAACAAAACCGACCCAAATCCTGGGGCGCTTGTTTTCTTTCAAGTACAATGTGTACAAAGAGTTTTTAAAGTGGGGACATGCGGACGATCTAAGGCCAAGGGGAAAACAGGATACAGCCCTGGATACAGCGTGCACAGGGGGCGAGATGCTTGGGCCAGAACGGTGCGGGAAGGAAGCTCGTGGGGCATCGGGGCCAACAGCTCTGGTGGGAAACTGCCACAGTCCCATCCACCCATGGTCGAAACCAAGCCCCGAGCCCTCGAGTCCTCTGGGTGTCACGGGTCCTAAACACTGCTGGCTGCCCAGTGCAGGGAAGCTGGAGTCTCTTTGTCATTTGATGCAATGGGGGGAAGAGAGAGTCTTGTAACCTGCACATCTCTGATCAATGAGCCTCTTCCCCCACGCCGCCAGACCCATTTTATTGTGAAAATTTCCAACGTACAGAAAAGGAGAAAGAATTGTACCATGCCGTGCCCACGGCATAGGTTCTGCAATGAACAGTTTTACTAGGCCTGCTTTAGTGTGTGTTGATCCATTCATCCCTCCACCCATCTTTATTTTTTTGATACATTTTAAAGTTGCAGGCATCAGCACACTTCATTCCTAAACACTGGAGCAGGCATATCATTAACCAGAGTTCGATATTTGTTTGTGGTTCTTCATGCAAATTTCCATATGGTAATGTATCAATCTGCAGTGCACCATTTGATTAGTTATGACAAAGGCGTACACTTGTGTGACCCAGACCTCTGACATGATATAGAATGTGACCCCCCAGAAAACCCCCTCTTGTCCCGACCTGGTCCATCTGTGCCTCCACCCTCCAGTCTTCATCATAGGTCAGTTTTGTCTGTTCTGGAACGTCCTCCGAATGGGATCACACAGTTTACACTTGTCTGGGTCTGGCTTCTTTCTCTGCACGTTACGTCTGTGGGACGTTGCTCTAGAACCACAACAGTTACATACTCTTTATTGCTGACTAGTGCTCCATTGCACGGACACACATGCTGCGGACGTACAAGCACACATTCTCCTGCTGATGGACACCTGGGATGCTTAAGGGTTTGCTTATCAGGAATGAAGCCGCTGTGAACATCCCTGTGCATTCATTTCTCTTGGATAAATAGCTGGGGATGCGATGATTCGGTCTCTTCACGTTTGTGAAACACTTGGAAGTTTTCTCTTGCTTATTTTTTTGGTCTTTTTCTTACTGATTTGTAGGAACTCTTTCATTAGTGTTGGGCCGTAAGGATATAGAAAAATTGAAGACATAGTCCCTGCCCTAAGTTGCTCCTGGTTCAGCTGCGTAGACAGACAGCCGTAACTGAGATGTGATATGGTGGTCGCTGTGCATCCATTTAGTCCCTTGTCTTGCAGAGATAAAGGGAAAGCTTATTTAAAATGCAGTCAGGAGGCCAGGAGGGGGAGCCCTCATGCACTACCTATGGGCTTCACCTACAGACCCCAACAGGAAGGCGTCAATTACAGCCCCAACAGGAAATATCAGCCTCCCAAGTGATGCTACTTTACTTCTCCAGCAGGAGGAAGGAAGAGTTCCTTCCTGCCCAGCAGCTCAGCCAATGAGAGCCTGTCTCCACGCTGAACTCTCACTTTCCTCCAATGGACTTTCCTTCAAAACAACCCCTCCCAACTTCCTCCCTTTTCTCTATAAAGTAGCATTCACCTCCTTGCTTGTTGGACTGGCCTATGGTTTTTGCTATAGCTTGATCATCCTGGATTGCTATTCCTGAAGAAATCCATTGTTTTGTTTTCAAGGTTGACAGTTTACTTAAATTATGAAGCCAGATCATGTCACTTCTCTGCTCAAAATCCCCCCAAAGCTCCACCTAACTCAAGGTCAGAGCCAACAAGGCTCCACCTGACCCCATGGGACCTAGTTCCCTGGCCTCAGGGCCTCACCTTCCACCACTCCCTTCCCCTTCTTCGGCCGCTCCAGCTCCTCGGGCTCCTTCCTACTCCATAAACAGAGCATGAACTCTGCTCCACGGCCATGGTCCTTGAGCTTCCCTCTTCCTGGGACATTCTTCCCCAGATCGCCACGTGATTTACTTCCTGTATAAGTTCCCAACACTGCCGTGACAACATACAACAAATTTGGTAGCTGAACAACAGAAATCTGTTCTCTAACAGGTCTGCAAAGAACCCTTTTTCCACATACATCTGCATTCACAGGTTCTGGGGACCAGGGCGCCAACATCTCTTGTGGGGCTCACCACCGATCTACCACACTTCCTCATCTCCCAGACCTTTGCTAGGAGTCACCTTCTCAGAAAGACAATCTAGCCAAATCAGTTAAAATGTGTGTGTGCACACACAAACCCATTCCAGGTCTCCTTAGCCTCCTTCTCTGCTTGATTTTTCTCTTTCGTATTTACTCTCAGGTGAGCCATGTGCATGTAGCTTATTGGTTTATTGATTTTTATTGTCTGTTCCCCCATTAGAAAGCAAGCTCCAGGAAGAGAGATTTTTGTCTGTGTTGTTCTCCGCTGTGTCCCTAACGCACCAAACCATGCTGGGAGTACAGGGGACGCTCAGTGAGTGACTGCTGAAAGAATGCATGAGTGAGTGAACAATCCTATTGAGACCTAAGCTCTGCTCTAAGTAGAAGGGTGTAAACAGTAGGGGCAGAGGAGGAAGGACAATACTCATTCTGTCTGGACTCTTGACCAGGCAGGCTTGACAAAGAAGGCATATTTGAGCTGGGTCAGGTGGGAATGGGGAGGCTCGGGGATCCCTGGAGACAGGAAGGGCAGGGCCAATGGGTGGGCCAGCGGGTGGGCGAGGAAGGAGAGAAGACACCCACTTTGGCCACCCTGACCACTGTGGTGGGAAAACCAGCCTCTGTCTGGGCCTCTCCCACTGGGAGACCCAGATGGGTGATTTCCCAAAAATAGGTGGAGAAGGGAAGCCCAGGTTTCCTCGGCGACCACGTCTGGCAAGGCGCCTTGGAGCCCTGGCCAGCCTCCACTGGTTGTAAGCAGAAGAAGCCCATCTCAAACTGGCTTAAGCTAAAAAGGGCACTTATTGACCCGTTATCTGAAGGGTCCCATGCAGATTTCATTGAGGCTTAAATCCAACCAGGACTTAACATCTCAACAGGAGGCAGCCTCCAGAGGCTGGCTTCTCCCTGCTAGGGCTCTCAGGCTGCACCCCTCCCATTTATATACGTGCACCTCCTAACAGCAGCCAGCACGTCCAGACCCCCAAACCCATCAGGGAGAGAGCTGGACCTCCCTGGGACCAGCAGCCCAAGTCCAGAGGTTCCCTTTGCTGAGCCTGCTTGGACCCTCTGATCATCTCTGAGCCAATCACAATGGCCAGCAGGATGGAAGCTGCTGATTGGCCAAGCCCGAATTACCTGACCAGCTCTCTGAGAGGCAGGGCCAACTCCATCCCAACCACATGGCGGGGGTGGGGACTGAAAATTGGGCACTGGTTATGATTTACCCCAAAGAAAATCTCTAGGCAGGTATGAGGAGGAGGCAAAGTGGGTTCTGGAAAGGCGAGGCCTGTGGCTAAAGTGAGTTGCACTATTGGGGTGCAAGTTTCCCTGAACCAGTAGAAACTCCTCCACTTTCCCATTCACCCTCGAACACGCCAATGGGGGACACAATTGTGGGGTGTAGCAGAGGCTGTCAGTCCCCTGCCTTTGCTGGCCCAGGCACACTGGCCCAACTTCCAGCTGCCGACTCGGTATTTCTACCCCTGAGAACCTGCTCCAGCTGCAGGAGGGGGCACCGCTCATGCACACAGCAAGCCAGAGGCACCAGAGAATCAGCACCCCCCCATCCCCAGCAGCCCCTGCCAGTCGTTGATGGGAGTTGGTGTTTAGTACCCCAGCTCGTCGGGAGGCAGGATGACTCCCGAGGCAGGATGACATGTCCTTACACCATCCTCCAAAGTTCTCTGGGGGCGGAGGAATTAAGTTTCACTTACCAGAAGTGGTAACTAGCTTGGTAACTTGTCCTTTATTTTCTGCCGTCCCTTCCCTTGTCACCTTCCTGACCCCGCAGTTGCGTTCCTGGAGCCCTAGGCCTAAGCTGCGGTACCTCCCCTGGAACCCTTGTCTCAGGGGCAGCTCTGGGGACGTGAACTAAGACCCAGGAGCACCCTCGCGGCTGATTTGATGGGTTTTCAGAGTAAATCACTGTGAACTCCTGCTGAGACACAACACAGTGCTGTGTGACATGGAGCCCAAAGAGTTCCAAGCCTGGGAGCGTCTGTTTGAGAATACTCTCTCTGGCTGCCTCTCAGGAGGGTGTTACAGAGGAGAGGCCACGTGGGAGGGGAGTCTCATCAGGGAGCTGCAACGGGTCTGGGAGGAGGTGGCTGCCGTGGCCCTGGAGGGAGGAAGGGCAGAGGGACCTCACTTTCTGCACAGGGGACCAGGACACTGGGAGGGCGCATGTGGTTCTGTGGTGGCTCAGTACGACTGTGGGGACGTTGGTGGTGGAGCAATGAATTGAGACAACCTCTATGGGAGCAATTTGGTGACTTTTAAAATGCACACATCCTTTGATTCAGAGATTTCAGTTCTAGAAATTTCCCGGAGAGGTTCATACTGGCACATGTAGGTTAGGAAATAACATGCTGCCTGACTATGTGACAATCGTCTATTTCCCACAGAGATCAAAAGCAAAAGCAACCTCAGGCAGGGCGGCTACCGCCAAAACCCAGGAGATGAGCGCGGGCGAGGACGCGGAGACATTTGGAACCCTTGTGTGCTGTGGGCGAGATTGAAAAGTGAGAAGTGTGGAGGTTCCTTAAAAAGTTAAAAATGGAGCTACCACCCCCACCCCCACCCCCACCCCAAGCTAGCACTTCCACTTCAGGTGCGAGAAAGGAGCCCGAAGCAGGGTCTCAGACACTGCTACTGGGCTCTGGTGTGTTCGCAGTCTGTGGCTGTCACACGCCGTACTGCAGGATTCTGACGCCAGTTCTGATGTTTTTGTTTTTATTTCCAATACCACTAAGCAATTCATTCTGACACAGTCTGCCTGCAAATCGCATTAGATTCCCACAGGTGAGGAGTGCAGGCCTGCAAGCCTCCCCCTCCCCCTTCAGACGCCAGTCAAAACTCCAGGTTGTTACCTGTGCTTCCGACCAACCAGCTGTAAACAGAAGTTCTGATGGCCCCCTCCTTGGGTTTGATTAATTTGCTAGATTGGCACACCTGGTGTTGTCTTCCCGCTGGGGCATGAAGTTGAGCATGTTTCGCTATGTTTATGGGTCCCTGGGATATGCTTTTTTTTAGTGCAGTGCTGACCAAGTCTTCTGTCCATTTTTCTTTTGGATCGTTGGCTGTTTTCCTTACTGTTTCCCAGGATTTCTTTACACATTTTGGATGCGAGTCTCCTGTTGGACATATGGATTGCAAGTGTCCTCTCCCACTAGGCAGCTTCTTTTTCATTCTCTTAATGGTGTCTGGTGAACGCATGTTCTTAAGCTTAAAGCATTGCCTTTTCAAGTAACCTTTAAAAGGTTTGTTTACAGTGTTGTTTAACACTTGCGACTGTGAAGTCACATCCCTGGGAAAAATTACTAAATCTGTGTTAAATGTCTGCCTCCTTCCCGCTCCCCCGCCCCCACCCAATTCTGTTGGGTGTCCGCCATAAACATCCCGAATTAGAATTCACTGAGGTCATTTCGGGCTATTGTGTCTCCCATAAATAGTCCACCCTTGTTTAAAATAAAGGAACTGGAGAGCACCAGGTAGTGGGAGAGGCTTCATCGAGGCATTATGTAAGGGGACTCTCTCTTTCCTGAGAGGCGGGAAGCAGGTGCCTGATACCCCAGCATAGCGCGTCTGCGCAGAAGCATTCTCTGTTCCATTCTCTGTTGTTACAGAGAAAACGTGGGAAATACCCACATGTCATAATGGTGTTACATTCACTCAGTGGAATACTGAAGAGTCATTCAACACAGAGAAGGCGCGTTCATGCCTAGAATATGGACTCACATTCCCCGGGGGGACGAGCAAACGGCACCCCAGTGAGTGTGGAGCGGACGCCCCGCGCACTCACCTCCGCCTGTCTCCATGCCACCTGCCGGGAGGGAACCCAGCCCGGGGTAGCCAGGCAATGGGTTGCGGAGTGGGCAGGTGAGCTGCATTCTTTTGCAAATCATTTGGGGCATTCAAAATATTTTTTAATCCATGTGTATATATTATTTACTTATTTCAAAAAAAACTAGTTACAATTTTGAAAACTACGAAATAAAGGAATTTGAAGAGGAACAAAAACTTTCACCCTAAGAACTGTGTGCAGTCATTTTTGTCTGAACCTTAAGCCATTAAAACGCCTCCCATCCCCGACTGTCCAGGGAAGGGCCAGGGCGAGGGCTAAACATAGGGGCGTCTCCCTTGGGGGCTCTACTCCCAGTCTGTGGGCCCCCGGGGGGCACACTCAGGGCCGAGGCCTAGTGGGGCCAGTGCCTAGGGTCCTCAGGAGTGTGAGGGGCTCAGGGAGACATTTGAATTTATTTAAGAACAGTAAACAAAAACAATACAGCCCAGCCTGGCTTATAGTAGTCTTTGCACCAACACAGTTATAAAATACAATATATAAGATATATTATGTTAAATATTATATATACTTTTATACTTACATATTTATATTTATTAAATTCTATATATTATAGATTATATAATTGTATAATTATATAACTGCATAGCATATGATGTTAAATAAAATATATATTATTTAATATACATATCATTTTTTGCTTACATGGAAGGGGTTCACGAAAGCAGAGTGTCTAGAAAATCATGAAGTGGCCCTGGGCAAACTGTTCCCGTAGAAGGCCACTCAGTAAACATATTAGGCGTGGGGGCCAGATGGCCCCTGTTGTGCCTGAACTCTGCCCTGTGGATTGCAGGGAGCAGTTGCCCAGACCTCAGCTGGGTGAGAGGGGCTGTGCTCCACCCTTTGTTTACAAAACAGCCTTTGACCAGTGAGTGAATGAATGGGCTGGAGTGGGGATGGCTTCCAGGCCTGATTCGGGTCTGGTGGGTCCTTTTGGGTGGGTGGGGTGAACCCAGGGCTGGGGGTCAGTTTTCATGTCAGCTCAGCCTCTAACTTGCTGTGTGACCTTGGGCAAGCTGCTGTCCCTTGTCCCTCACTGGGCCAAATACCTCCCTTTGCTGGGCTCTGTGCAGAGGATGAAATGTCACAGAGGATGCGGAAGTGCCTGGAAGAGGAAAAGGAGATTCCTTTGGGGCAGCTCAGGGCAGGAACGGCCAGCTTCCTAGAGGCCTGGCAGCCCAGGGCATGACGTCACTTTGGCAGAGGAAACAAGGGGGTGGGGGCAGCCAGCAGCATGACCCGAAACACAAACAGTCCCCAAAGAGGGGCCGAAACTCTGGTGAAAACACGCTTGTCAGGTTTTGGCCCTGCCTGGGAGCAGTGGAATAGGGGCAGGTGCCCCAGGCTGGTCTCAGCAGGCGGGGGCTGGCAGGGCCTGGGCCAGGCACGTGTTCCTGGGCAGACATCCAGCCAGAGGTGGCCCAGGTGCTGCCCGAGTTGTGCAATTGTGGATCAGAGAGGCCTCTGGCTCCAGAACCGGAGGTCGTGCCTCAGGAGCCAGGCGCCCAGCCCTGTGGAGGGGCCTCACGTCCTCACCTCTCTGCAGGGCTGCCTAGCGGGCCGGTGACCTGGAAGGGTGATTTAGAAGCACCTACTGAAGCAGACAACACACACCTCCAGGGAGGTTAGAATTTCACCTTCTCTCCAGCCGCATCAGTTAGAGCCCCAGCAGGACACAGTTTACCCCAGGCAGGCTGGACAAAGCGACGAGTTTTCTCGTGACTCCCGGAGGCGTGGTCAGGGTCACGGACCCTCCAAGGGAAGCCGAGGTGCCAGGTGAGTCCAGGGCAATGCTCTGGAGAGTGCACAGGGACAGTCGTTGTGTCTTTGTCTGCAATGGGAACACATTAGGAGGGACCTGTCGGCGGAGGAAATTGTTTTAAAAGCCATTACACCCAGACTGTGGCCATCAACTCAGACAACATTAAGCTGCAGAAAGAACTGGACTCTGAAATCTCTACGACTTAACACTCAGAATTCTTTTGCTCAGCCTTTGTGCCCAGTGCAGGGTGGGTCTGGGGGCAGGGCACACCCTCAGCTCCACACAGTCACTCAGGGGCTCAGGATGAGGACTCTGCCATCTCATAGGTCCAACCTTCTCAACCAGAGGCTTCAGGGATCAGCCCTCCAGGGGGAGAGAAAAAGGGGTGAAGTGCTTTTAAATGCCTCTCACTATAAGTCATACTTGTCATTTCTGCTCACGGCCCACTGCCACGCCCGAGCCACCACCCCCCCCGCCCCCCGCAGCTGCCTTCCTGGGCACTCAGAGAAGAGAGGAAAACTTGCTACCAGCTGGGGATGGTGTGTCCAGGCTTCCAGAGCCCTCACTGTGCCGCTAAATTGTGTGTGACCTGGGACCAGTGTCTTTTCCTCCTGGAGCCGCAGGCTCTGGCTGTAAGGGTCCAGATTAAGGGACAGGGGTATTTATATTTTTCTCAGTTACACATCACAGGAATTCCAAGTTGAACTGGATTGACCAAAGAGAGTATCTACTGGCTCCACAAAAGAGTGAGAGGCAACAGCATCAGGTCTTGCGTATCCAGGGCCTCAAACGATGTCATCTTTCTGTCTTCACCTCTGTTCCCTTGTGCGCTGCTCATTTTCTGCAGGCTGTTCCCGTGTGGGGGCAAAGGTCAGAGATGACTTGGAACATTGCCTCTTCCTGGTATGGATGAGCAGGGAATGGGGACTGACTCCACCTGGGTCTCCCCTGTTCCTACAGCAGAGGCGGGGGGGCCGGGCGGGGGTGGGGAGGTCGGGCGGGGGTGGGGAGGTGGGCAGCCTTTCTGTAGCGCATGCGCAGAGAGGGACGGGAGTGGCTCCCTAGGAGACAATCGCAGTGCGTCGCCTGCAGACAGGCGGATGGGTACCGGTGGGCGAGAACACTGGCGCAGCCCCCTCAGTGAGCATGGCCCCGGGCGCGCACACTCTTAAGTCTATCGCTTCGCTGATTCTTAGTGCCAACTCTGGGAACTGAATCCCTATCTTATAACAAAGGCGGAGAGCTCCCGAGAGTGAGTTCCCAGGCAGAGCTGGGCTTGGGCCCAGGATTTCAGAGCCCCATCAGCACTTTTTCAGATACCCCACTGCCCCTCCTCTGGTGCCCCGTTAACGTTGGAAGGCCTTCTCCTTTTGTCCTGCGCTGCTCAAAGCAGACGCTGGTGCAATCCATTATGTGGCCCCTCCTGGCATCTGGGGACAAGGGGAGGACAGGGGCACCACCCCTTCACCCCCTCCCACCCTCTACCCGACCCAAGAAACTGGGCTCTGTTCCCTGGGGCCCCTTCCTGCCTGGGTGACGTCATCTGCACACAGAGCCAGTGTCTGCAGAATGTCTTCGCCTCTGTTGGGAACCAAACAAGGCCCTGGCGCGGAACTGGGGGTGGGGGCGGGGCAGGGACCCCGCAGACCGAGGCAGGGGCTGCAGGGAGGGGAGGGGACCTCTCTAGGCTTTGAAAAGTGGCAGAGTCGTCCTCCCGGAAGCAACCTAGCTCTTGAGAACTGGGAACCTTGATTGGAACCAATCCCCATGTTTGCCCACGCCTCAGTTTACCCATCCAGACATAGGGCTTGGGCTGAGAACTTTCCAGCTCTAAAATCGTTGGATAACAAAGGGCCAATTTCCTCACGTTATAAAGAGTTCCCACAGATCAATAAGGAGAGATACCCCAAGAGAAAACTAGGCAATGGACAGGAGCAGGCAATCCTCCCTTCCCCCTAAAAATTCCCCAATAAGTTAACAATTTACAAGGGAGAGAAAGGTTACACCTGCCTGCAGTCCAAGGACTGCGAGTAAAACCAACAAAGCAACATTACTTTCACTGAGCTCCTTGATAAAGAGGATCGCGTGCCCAGTGTGTGGGGGTGGGGCAAGCACTCAACCACTGGGGGGACAGGGAGAAACAGGTGCTCCTTTCTTTCTGGAGGGTAATTTGTCACATGTCATAAAAGCCTTAGCACATTGTGGGAGGGTGATTCCACTTCTAGGACTTTCTCTGAAGGCAAGATTCACAGAGGTTTGCAAAGGTAGTTGAGCAAAACATACAGTAGCCTGAGAAATAGTCTTAAAACCATAGATCATGCTACCTTCTTAAAATGCTCCAAAGATTTGCCAGGCTTGAAATAAATCCAGCTCCTGACTTTGTAACCTGGCCCTGCTCCCTTTCTCTCTCCTTCTCATCCCTTTTAGCACCTCGCTGTTTCCTTTCTCCAGCCTCAGGACCTTTGCACAGGCTACTCCCTCTGCCTGCAGTCTCGGCTCCCTCCAATGTAAGCCCCAGGAGGGGGGTCCGTATCATTCACTGTTGGATCCTTGGCTGACCTCTGACGTCATTAGATGTTCACTGAATAAACAGCTGAGAGCTGAGCTACAGAGTCAGAAGGAGGTGTGGGCTTGAGTTCCGGCTCCACCCTGATTAGCTGTGTGATGTTAAGCGAGTTCCCCCACCTCTTTGAGCCTGGCGCTTCTCTGGAGGGAAGTGTAAACAGCAGAACTTCCCCATGGGGGTTCTTATCAGGATGAACAACAGTAAACCAAATAAAGTGTGGTACAGAGTGAGCCTGGAGAACTGTTTGTGATCATTACGGATGTATTATCTGTGACTGTCCTGCTTTGGGTTGAGGAAGCAAGTCCTTCCGTGAGCTTGTGCACCAAGGACGTTGCAGAAAACGACCTGTGGACGTAACAGGGGGTTAAGGATACACTGGTGAACCACTTGTTCCATCCTTCTGGGCATGTAACGCATGTGCACGCTGGTAAAAATTTGGGCAACTGCGCTCTCCCTCACCGGAGCACTCGGGAGCATGCCGGGCCTTTCCCATCCTCTCTACACCGCCCCCCCCACACACACACACCAGGTCGTCATGTTTGCCTGTCTCTTTCCTAAGCTTCGAGGACCCTTCTGCTTCTGTGACTTGTTTCCTGAGTCCACGCTGCTCAGCTGGTTCACTTCTACTGCCTCTGTGACTTTCTAAATAAACTTTCTCTTGTAATACGATTAAAAAAAATTCAGGCAACAGCCCTGGCTGGTGTGGCTCAGTGGATTGAGCATGGGCCTCTGAACTAAATGGTCGCTGGTTCGGTTCCCAGTCAGGGCACGTGCCTGGGGTGCAGGCCGAGTCCCCAGCCAGTGGGGGGAACGAGAGAGACAACCACATGTGGGTGTCTCTCTCCCTCTCTCCTTTTCTTCCCTCTCTCTAAAAATGAATAGGTGAAATCTTTAAATGAAACAAAATAAAATTCAGGCAGCAAATAAAAAGTCTTCAGGATCTCACGTTTCTCCCTCAAATCTCACACTCTATTAAATGAAAAAGGCACTACTGCAATGAACTCGCTTTTAACAAACAAAATGTGTCAATATATACTCAGACGGGGAAGCCTGTCGGATTTACAATAAAATGCGAAAGTAGAGCAGAAAAGAGTAGAAATTGCTGACTTGTTCCAGAGTCGCCTTTGGCTTTTCTGCAGTTTCCTCATTGCTCTGATGGCCAACTGTGTATTACCATTTGCAATCTGGAAAAGCCCATGTAAGAGTTAATGGAGCCCCCATGTCTCTGTCTGCCACCATCTGGCTGCTTGATTCCCGGGGCCTCTTGAGAGGATCAGGTGTCCTGTTGTCTTAGGCAGCTGGGGTGTTGTGTCAGGATCCTGGCGTGAGCCCTGCTTCTTAGTAAACCTTCAAGGATGGAAGAGATGGGTGCCTTGTGGTCCTGGGATTTTGCGCTATCCCGAGCAGAGTCCTAGACTGGCAAGAATGTGTTAAACTAAACACACATTTGGATCTCAGAGTACCCTGGGCATGAGTCAGGAGAAAAGTTTTCAAATAATCAAGACCAACTCACATTGGCTTAAGGAATAAGGGGAGTGTTTATTGGTACATGTAACTGAAAACCTAGGGTCTTAGAACTTCAGGAATGGCTGGATCCAGGTGCTCAAATCATGTCTCGCAGAATCTTCAAGCCTATTTTCCTCTGTACTGGCTGTGCTCTGAGGAGGGCTCTCTATGTGTGGTGGCAAGATGAGTCCTTAGCAGCTCTCTAGGCTTGTGTTCCAGTAGCTCAGCAATTCCACCACACACATGGCCTCTCTCTCCCTGAAGCTCCAGGAAAAGTCACAAGGAGCCCCTAAGTGGCCAGACTTGGGTTTCCTGCCCACCCCTGAGCCATGCACTGGGTGCTGATTGGCTGGTCCTGGTTCACAAAATCATCCCCGTCCATCAGCAATGAGACGGGGTCAGCTGTACCCACACCCATGGATGGAGAGGGCACAAGGGGTTGCTCTCGCAGGACAGCGGAGGGGCCGTTCCCCAAGGGCAGAGGTCCTCTGTGCCAGCATGTCAAAGGCTGTGCTCAAAAATGCCCTTTATCGGGAAAGCTGGATTAATCAGAACACCCTGTCTTCAGCTCTTCTGAAGAGTAGAGAGGAAGGCCCCGCATGGGGTGTGGGAGGTTGGGGGCGGTGAGGGGGCTGTGGAGGAGAGTCCTGTCTGGGAGGCGGGCCACACAGCTCCGAGTCCGTGTCCAGGCCTCAGTACCCCCATCTGTGTAGGAGGCTCCATCTGGCTGAAGCCAACAGGTTTAAGGAGGGTGCTGTGTATTTTTTGATGAAATGATTGGGGTGAACCTGCCCCCCCCCTTCCACTGACTTGGAATGGTCTCTTGACGGAACCCAGTGTGTCTCTCCGTCCATGCTGGCAGGGCCACGATATTGTTTTTCCAGGAGGGGCCAGTTCGCTTGACCGTAAGTGGAGCTGGGAGGCTATTTCTGGTGAAAACTGAGGTGCGTGAAAATGGGGTGGGGTGGGAGGTGCCAGGGGCACTTGGGGATGAAACCTGAGCCAGGCTTCACGCCCAGGGTCTGGGAAGAAGGTGGGTGAGCAGGGGCTGAGCCAGGACAGCCCTGCCCCTAGGATAGGCTGGATGAGGCCTCGGCAGCTGGGAGGGGAGCTGGGGGGGACAGGAATGTTCCTCCTCCCGGCACCTGTCCCCAAGCTTGTGACCACTGACCCCATCCCACCAACAGTCCTAGGGAGAAATTGGAGGAGGGAAGCCTGCTCAGAAGCCACTTGGTGGGAATGATCCACCGAGTACCTGCTCCTGAAATAGAGATATTGGTAACAGACCATGGCGAGCCCGCCCTGGGCTAGGTGCTGTTGTTAAGTGTTTACAAGGGTCAGCTCATCAAGCCTCGCAACTGTTTGCAGCAGGCATGGCTATTAGTCTCATTCTAGTGATGGAGACACTGGGAGAATCTCAGAGAGGGGAAGTGACTTGCCCAAGGACACACAGCCTGTGCACCACAGAGTGTTGTCAGCATCTGGGAGCTTGTATGGACGGGCAGGCTGGGCTCAAAGGCAAGGAATGGGCAGGACGCTCGTGCTGGGTGGGCCAGAGGAGGAGAGAAACTCAATCACCTTGAGGCAGGAGGCTGGGAATCCGGAAAGGCAGGCCTAAATCTGGGCCTTGAAGGGTCTGTGCAATTTGGACAAGATGAAATGTGCAGGGAAGGGTTTTCATGCAGGAGGGAACAGCATAAGCGAAGTCATAGAGGCATGCAAGTGCAGGGGACAGTTGAGACAGAGCAGGCGGCCTGGTAGGGACCTTTGTCAGTGCTTTGTGGGTCATCAGGTCACTTGAGCGGTAGGCTCAGGGTGCTGCTGCTGTGCCCTGAAAGTGCCTCGAGGCCTGGAATCCCCAGAATTTGCCAGGACGGCTGAGGAGTGGCTGACCCCTGCCCTTCTGGGTGAGTTCCTGGGTCTGGAGGCAAAGCCTGGCAGCCTCAGGCCCCAGGGCAGGATTGGAGGGCGTGGAGGGGCAGGAGCCCTGGGTCTCTCGGACCTACAGGGAGGCGTCCACGCAGTCTGGGCGGCTATGGACGGACAGGAAGCGGGCCATTCCTTCCCGTGCGCTGGAGGAGAACGGCTTCTGTGTGAGCCACAACAAAAAGGCTTTTCTGCCCAGTCAGAGGCGGGGGAAGTGGCCAGCTCGGCCCCTGCCCCAGCCTGAAAGGAGGCTCTGTTGGTGGCCCTGGGGTCTTCGACGCCTAGCATGTGTGGGGAGGGAAGGCCAGGGTGGGCAGGGGCCTCCTCATCTCTGCCCCAGCCCCCCAGGGGCACCAGGGTGGGGTGGGGTGGGTTTGCCCTGCTGGGAAGTTGGCCCCTCTAGGTTTTCTCATCCTGGCGTGGCCACCTCCCAGCTGTGTGACCTTGCCCAAGTGACTTCACCTCTCTGAGCCCCACCTTTCTCATGAGTACAATGTAAGTGGAGTCAACTGAGGTTGCCAAAGGCCAGGCACCCTCTGTCCACCTTCCCAGCAGCAGCCCGTGAGGCTGGTCATGTGATCCCCTCCGCGGAGGCTGACGGCCCGTAGCGTCAGGGCTGACACCCAGGGTGTTTTAGCCTCTAAAACTCCCAGCTGTGCAAATGCAGAGGAAAAAAGGCTGGAAGGAAACCCGTCGAGCTAACACGGGCTGGGAGAATTAGGTGACTTATAAATTCTCCTTTTTCTTTGTAACGTTTTGTCTTACTTGAGAATTAGGAAACAGAAAGGAATAAAAGATGGTGGGGGAATGGGGGTGTGAGGAGTCGAGGTGAGTTTAGGCCACAGCTGCAATAATAATAATAATAATAATAATAATAATAATAATAATAATAATCGCAGATACAGGTTCCTGTTCAATGCTGGGGCAGAGGACCACCAAGCTGGGGCTGAGAGTCTCTCTGGGGGTGGGGGGAGGCCAGGCTGAGGGATGGCACTCCACCCATCCCTCCCATGACACTTCCTTCACGCCCCTGCGCCCAGAGAAACAGGCTCCTGAGATGGAGCGGGGAGCAGACAGCACCCGGGAGAGCGATTCCTGTCAGCCACTGGGTTTCTCCGATTTTAACAGACAGCTTGGGGGTGAAAGGGCCCTCAGGCAGTTTCCTGAGGGGCTGACCCCTCTGCCAAGTGTCAGTGAGATGGGCCTTTTAGCCTCTCTTCTCTTATCCCTGTGCCCCCACACTGCCCAGTGACCTCTGAGCTTCAGGGGCACCCAAAGGTTTCAGTAGAAGGCAGAGCTGGGTGGAGGCCCTGTGGCTTCTGCCACAGGGAAGCTGACAAGATGGTGTCCCCCTTGGGCCCCCCATTCCCTGCCAAGGTCCCTGCCGCGGGGGTAGGTCCCAAGTTGTTCCCTAGCTCGGCCTGAGAGGCCATTGTGGCTTCCTGGGGCCAGCATTTCCTACTCTCCTCAGCCAGTTTTCAATACAAAGAGAGGAAAGGGTGGGATGGGGGGCTGGGAAGGGGGTGTACAGCTGTGGGGGAAGGCGGGCCAGAACAGGTTGAAGGACCCTCTCTGAGGAGCTGTGCAGGCCTGGCCTGTTCTGAGGTCAGGGTGGGACCCCACTATGGCTGCTCACTGCATTCCTGGGAGTGTAGGCAGTGCCCAGGAGGACAGACAGCAGGGGCCGGTTTTCAAGGCTCGCCCAGACTGGAGGGACGGCAATGCTTGTCTCCTGCTCTCCTGGCTGTCATCTGCACCCTGCCCAGGGCGAGCCTTTCTGCTGCCTCAAAGATGAGAGGGCAGACCTGGGGTGCCCCTCGCTCTCTGAGCAGAGCACAGGTTGAGGGGACTGTTCGGAGTGGGCAGTAGCCCCGGTGGCCTGGCCTTCCCCTTCCCTTGTTATGTGCAGGGCACCTGGGGAGATGAGTCGCCCCTTCTCACAAGGAATGAACAACAAGCATCTTCCCCACTCCTTCTCTGTCCCACCCCAGGTCCCCTGCCCCACCCAGGGGAAGACAGCTGTCTCTCATTGTTACCTCAGCTCCTCCTGTCCCGGGGACCCTGGGAAGGAGCCCACGCACACCTGGGAGTGAGGTGTGGGAACAAGCTCCCCAGTCCCAGCTGGGACTCTGCCCATCACCTGCAGGCCCTCCAGTTGGAAGCTCCAGTCCGAGGCCTCTTACAAAGGAGGCCACGCTCGCCGGCCACACAATTTAATCAGTGCAGATTATTTACAATAAGAAACATATGGGGGTGGACACGGGCCCGCCCCACCCCACCCCTCGGCTGGCTCTCAGGTTTTGTGGATGGAGGGGCGAAAGCAGCTGGTCTGCCCATGAGAAGCCCCTCCCTCCAGGGCCCTCAGGATTCTGGGGGGCAGACCCGCTTGCTCAGGGCTTCGGGGACGTGGAGGGGACAGAGCTGGCTGTACAGTACCGTTTCCCACAGCAGCTCACCTCTGCCTGCTTTGAGGAGGAAAGCATCTCCACCCCAGGGCTGAGCCCAGCAGCCGGTGAGTCTCCAGGCTATAGTGGGCTCCCGCTGGCCTCTCTCACTAGTGCCCTGGGGGACCAGGGGCTGGAAGGGAGGGACCCCCGCCCCAAGCCTGGCGCCTGGTGGGTTGTGGGCACCCACAGGTGCGCATGCTCTGTGACATCCAGCACCCCAGCCTGGGCACCCATCAGCCCCATCTCCCCAGGAGATCTGGGATACTGGCAGCTGCAGCCTGAGGCTGGTGGGGTCCCGAGACCCCTGAGGACAGTGGTGTGGGTGAGAGAAGGCAGGATTAGGCCCAGGGAAGGAGTTCAAGGTGGGTCACACAGCTCAGAGAGGAGAAAGTAGACAGGGACTGGGGGCCCAGCCCAGAAGGCGAGGCTCCTGGGGTGGAGGGGCCTTGGCAGACCCCCTTTGGTCCTTGGTAAGGCGGGCCCAGAACCCCTTCTCTAGACAGAAAAGGAGGTGTGGGCTCAAGGGGTACGAGGGAGCTGGGGGCTGCTGGCCCCTCGGCTGGCCAGGGGCAGGGTGGGGTCCTTAGGCACAGGGAGCCCGGGCAACTGGAATTGTTAGAGGGTGGTCGGGAAGGAATTGAAACTCAGCAGAGACTGGCAGCCAGGGGTCACCTGCCTCTCTGTCCCTCTGATCTAGGGTGGCCCTGGGTGACAGCTGTTCCTAAGGCAGAGAAGGACTTAGGTGGGGGGAGACCAGTTAGGCCCCACCTGTCTCCAAAGCCAAAGGAGCGCATGGTTCTGGCCCTGGGGTTCACACTGCAGAGGGCTCAGGGCGGGAAGAACTTCAAGAGCCTGACAGCCGCCTCCCCACCTGGGCCTTCCGACCCTCCACTCTGCTGGCTGGGGCCCCGGCCGAGGTGGGTGCAGACCTAATACCCTGTCTGGAGCAAAACCCCACTTAGAAAGCTCTAACCCCCTGCCCTGGGAACTGCCCCTGGTCGGGAAAGTAGAACCAATGCTCAGTTAGTGTGCAAAAAAAAAAAATCCCGGGCATAAATAAACATGGGGGCAGGTCTGGCAGGGATGTTGAAGGGCCTGGGGGCCCCCACCCAGGCACTGAGGGGCTGCAGAGGGCTCCTCAGGGTGCCCCAGGAGCAGTCTCGGAACCACAGGCGCCACCAGCCTGGCCCCTAGCACCGTGAGGAGCAGGAGGCGGCGGGTCAGACCCACTCCTGCAGAGATCGCTTGCAGTACAGGAGCATTCGGGGAGCGCCCTTGCGCTGCATCTGCACCAGGGCGTAGGTGAGGCCCAGGATGCACAGGAGCAGCAGCAGCGGCGGCACCAGCACCATCACCATGTTCACTGTCCGGGTCACCTCCTCCATCTGCACCACCACGCGGCTGCCCCCGTCCTCGTCTGCCCCAGAGTCCCCCTCCTCCGCACGGCCCTCATCATCCTGGCTGTCCCCGCCCGCCCCGGGCTCTGCACCCCCATCGGGGTTGAAGGGTGGCCGGGCCACGTCGGGCCACCGGGGTCCCGGCTCTTCGCAGCCCATGAAGTCCCGCAGGATGGACTTGGGGTAGCCGGGCTCCATCCGCAGGCGCTCGTTGTCGAACTTCCAGTACTTGGTGCCCTTGTAGAAGTAGGTGTAGGCTGCGGGGGCAAGCGGGCCGGAGCCATGTCAGCCGGCGACCCCTCGCCTGCCAGAGGCCCTCGCGGGAGACCAGGCCATGCTGGAGGAGCCCTGGCTTTAGAACACCCTCCTTTTTACTTGCTTCCCAAATCTGCCTGTTCACAGAAACCAGCCCAGGCTCAGAGAGGGGCGGCGTTTGGGTCAAAGGCGCCAGTAGAAAATACTGTGCTTCTGGGCTGGGCTGACCCTGATGAGGGCTGTGCACGGGGGAGGGTCCTGCCGCCTGCTGGGTTGGAGGCTGTAGTTGGGGGACCCTGCTGTCCTGTCCCAGGACTGGCCCCACCCCACACGAGCCAGGCCAGTGTCTCGCCCCAGGCTGCGCAGCAGCCAGCCAGCAGCAGACCTGGAGCGGAGCCCAACACTGCCTTGGCCCGGCTCTTCGGCCTTGGGCGCCTTGCCACGTCCCATCAGCCCCAGGAAGGGCCAGGTTTGAATCATGGGGTGCGTCTGTGCTCTGCTGATCACGGTGAGATCAGGGCGGCCAGAGGGATGCCATCACGCAGACGTAGCGTGACCCACTCGAGCGCTGGCAAAGCCCACAGGGTCTCCCCTGAGCCTGGGGCCTGGAACCCAAGAATCAGAGCTATGGCTTTTCTTAAAGTCACCCGAGACCGTGCTGGAGAAATAAAAGCCACAGCTCCCTGTCTCCTGTTATAATGACAGAGATCTGTTTCCCTTGCAGGGGGTAAGTGCGCACCCTGGGGGGACCTTCATCCCTTCGCTCTGAGCCAAGCTTGGGCTTGGGGCTCCCTGCGGGCTGCCCCTGGTTCCCAGGTAGGATCCTGACCCCACAGCTTCCTCACTGTGGGACCGGGGGCCCTTTCCCAAGCTCTGTGGTTGAGTTTGGTTGGCTATAAAGCACAGGGAGGACCAAGGGCATCGTGCTCTAGAAGCTCCCAGCAGCCCAGGGCCTGACACAGCTGCGTCCCCCATACACGCCATCACACCGCCTGACAGCCTCAGGCAAGCCCCACCCCTGTGTGCAGGAGAAGCCTGGTGAGCCGTGAGCAGGCTGGAGGGTGCTGGCCGTGCGAGGTACCTGCGTCGTTGCTCAGGAAGGCCCCTCGGGGGGAGACGGGGATCCCCTGCCAGACACTGATGGGCTTGGGGTAGCCGGGGTCTCCACGCTGTGTGTCCTCATTGAAGCGCCAGTACCTGCGACCGGGAGCACCGGGCTGTGGGCCTGCGTCGGCCTGGAGTCTTTTCCCCCTGGTGGTGGGTTCTCCCTGGGTAGGCCTGGGAGACAAGCGGCCTGGCAGGGGCCTCGTTCCTCTAGGGAAGGGGGTGCTCACCTGTCCTCTTGGAAGAAGAAGGTGTGCCCCGTGGGCTCCCACCAGATGGCCGTGTCGATGCGGTCGTAGGGGATGCCCAGGCCGTAGCTGGTCAGTGGCTGTGGGTAGCCTGGCTCCAGGTTCGCTTCTCGGAAGAGCCAGTAGCGGTCTCCTGTGGGAGCAGGGGAGGCGGGTGTGACCCCGGCTGGGGCCGAGGCGGTGGGCAGGGAGGGGGCCCAGCAATGCTGTTCTGGGCCCACAGATCCATTCACATGCACTGCCACACTCATTACACACACTCACACTCATGCCCTTGCACACAGGACAGGCACTGGCCACCACAACACACGATGCCACTCCCCTTGTAGCATGTCTGTTCTGCACTCATGGACAAGTCTGGCACACTTGTTTACACACATGTGTGTCTGCCACTCACCCCTCTACACACACCACACAGTCACACTGTGCATGGGTCTGCATTCCCCCCCAACAGTCCTGGTAGAGAAAGAGGAAAGATAGGGCCCTGCCTGGCCCCTGGGTCTGATGGCTGCTCCCAGGGCATCCCAGCTCATGATCCAGGGCTCTCCACTCTTGGTGCGGGTCCCGCCCTGTCCTCAGGAAGCTACTGCCTCACTGAGGCTGAGGACAGGGGGACTGAGGACACAGCTGATCCGGGGTGCTGCCCTGATGGAGGCAACGCCCCCTTCCCTCTTCCCTCCTTCCCTGGGCCCGGCCGGGTCAGAGGTCGGGGCAGGAAGGCCCTCCCACCTACCCCAGCTCACCTTTAAAGAAGACAAAGCGCCCATCTTGGCGCTCGTAGGCTGCGCTGATGTCGCTGGGCAGACCGCGCCAGAAGTGCCCGATGGGCATGGGGTAGTTGTCCAGGACGCGGTTGTGCCGGACCCGCCAGAACCAGCGGCCCTGGGGAGGGTGCGGGCATGAGGGGGCAGAGCACGCATGCTGCCTTGGCCTGGGAGAAGGGTCAACTGGGAGTGCCCCTTCCTGGATCAGGGTGGGGCCTGGAGAGGCCACTGAGGTCCTGAGGGCAGCACCGGGGAGACGGCCGAAGGGGTGGAAGGGGCGGGTGGGCAGACCCTTGGGCTTGCTGTGTGACTCCAGGGAAATCCCTGGTCCCGCAGCCTGGCTGCTCCTTAGTCTAAGGTCTGATGGTTTCCCAGCGGCTGCTAGGTGAGGGAAGGGGTGGGGATGGTGAGCAGCCAGGTAGGGGGTGAGGTGGGGGCGTGCTCTCTTGCTCTGAGTCTGAGCTCAGGGGCTGCGAGGGGCAGGGGCCAGACCTTGAACACGAACATCTCCCCACGCAGCATGGCCACTGTGTCGAAGTCCCCGTCGCAGATGTTGGGGCCGTACTGGTCAGGCCGCTCTGTGGCTTGGGGCTGGACTGGGGGGCCTGGCTTTGGGGGCCGCTCTGGCTTCCCGCCTGGGGGTGGAGGCTGGGGGGGCCTGGGGGGCCGGTGGTCTGGCCGGCCTGGCCGCTGGGGTGTCACAGTGGGGAGGGGCTGGGTGGGCTGTGGCTGACCGTCTGGGGTGCCTGCAGAGCAGAGGAAAGGGGAACAGGAAGTGAGGAGGAAGCCCCAGAACCCAGCCAGGGCTCCACGTTGTCCCTCTCAGGACACAGGGCCGCAGGGCCCACCTGCCCAGGCAGACCCCTCCCCCCGTACCCCACCACGCTCTCAGGAGGACCTCCATCCTTCTGCATAGAGCCCCCTTTTCGACCTTTCACACGGGGCTTAGGTCACTGCGCCCCTGCGCCCCTGAGGGCCCCTGTCTCCATTTCCCCTTGGGGACAGTTCCCTCAGGATGCCAGCCTGTTCCACTGGAGGAACCAGGGGCACACAGGGGACACCACAGAGGAAAGAACATAATTTTACAACTCTGCCAAGTTCCCCTCTGATGACCAGGTTGCTGGGGATACAGGGTCTGTTGTATGCCTAGCAAGATGGGCGCTGCCAGCCCCAGGGAGGGGCTCGGTGTGGGTGCTGAGCGCCGACCCTGACCCCCTAACCTGGACCTTAGGGCATTCCCCCCTCCCAGAGGCTTTCTTGACTGGGACCTGAGTTGGGGGTATCACCTGCCTGAGGACCATTGGCAAGTGACAAAGCAACAATACTTGGCAGAGACTCTGGGTCAGGCTGGGGCTGGGAGCGGCAGTAGCAGGAGTGGGCTGTGGAACCTGAGGTACCGTTAGTCTAACAGGAATGTCACTGAGGCTGGGGACAGGGGGTCAGAGATGGCACCTGGGACCAACGGGGGCCCCTGCCAGCTCCAGCCCAGAGCCACTGTGAGGGTTCTGGGTGTAGGTCCTGGGCCAAATGTCTAGCCCCATCTGAGTGACATGAACAAGTCACAAGTCCTCTCGGGGCCTCAGTGTCTCATCTACAAAATGGGACAGCAGGAGCAACTGTGCCTCGTGGGGCTGGGAGTTGTTGTGGGCAGGTGTGCGGTCAGAGCCCGCCCGCCCAGCCCGTGCTGCCCGCTCACCATAGAGCTGCTGGATGCCCCGGAGGTCGTCCTCGGGCAGCTGGAAGTTGTCGGTGTCCATCCACTGGTAGAACGGCGCCATGATGGCACTGGGGTTGCTCGAGTGCTCCAGCCCCAGCGCGTGGCCCAGCTCGTGCACGGCCACTAGGAAGAGGCTGTTCCCTGCAGTGGGCCAGCAGCACGGTCAGTGCTGGTCTGGCCCAGGACCTGGCTGCCCCATCTAAGATATGAGAGTAGTGACCCCTTCTTTTCCCTACCACCCCGTGAAGATGGTGGCACGAGAGCTTGCAGCCAAGTGTCAGTGCTGCAGAGAACCGCACAGGGAAGCTCTCCCCTCCTGGCCCTGCAACTCCAGCTCGGCCCCCCTGCTCTGGCCAGCTGTTCTCACCGTGCATGTCCGTGCTGGAGAAGGTCCAGGGCTCATCTGCGTCGAAATGGGTGTCCCCACCCAGACCAGGGCCCGGGAAATAGGCGTGAGCCAGAAAGCCGCCTGTGCCGTCAAAGGGTGAGCTGTCGCCATGGAAGCCCGAGGCAAAGAGAACCATGATGTCAGCCTCCTTCTGCCGCCGCAGCCTAATGTCCTGGTAGGGCACCTCCTGGAAGACCAGGGGCGTGGCCTGCTCCCACACCCGGAAGGCCCGGCGCACCGCCTCCAGCGAGTGGTACCAGCCCAGCTTCTCTGTGTAGTTCTGGATGCTGCAGGGGGGTGGGGAAACATGCGTGTGAACCCAGGGCCTGGGGCTACTGTCCGCCGCTGGCACCGCCTGGGCTGGAGGCCGAGACACAGGGTCCCAAGGAACTCGAGTCAGACCTGAGCTGGCTCATGGACACTGCCTGACCGTCTCAGCCATCAGTTTGCTTGGGGTGAATTTAGAAAGGAGAACGGAATGTTAAAACCAGGAGTTCATTAGAATATCGCCAAACAAGGCTGCCTTGTGCCAAACAAGCCTATTTTCGGTAAGAAAATGTTACCTAAATGAAAGTGCAGGGGATACGTAGCTCAGAGACCTAGAAAGGGAGGTGCAAATGGATGACATTCAGGGAACACAGGGCTAGCAGTTCTGAATGCTGGGCTTCAGGGCCAGGCTGACTTCAGTTCAAGGCTGGGCTCTAACATTATTGTGTGGCCTCGGGCCAGTGAGTTAGTTTCTGCATTGGAGATTTTTCACCTGTTCAACGGGAAAAGGTGGGTCGAGCTTTCATCATGGCGGCCCTGTGAGGAGGCCTGCTATTACCCGTGTATGTCAGAGGGGGCGTCTGTGAGCTGGACAGGCCTCCAGTAAAGCTGGCTGGGCCATCGGCTCACTCTGGGGTCTCAGAGGCCATGGGAGCCACTCTGCCTTGACAGACGGAGCTCTGGCGGGGCCCTGGCCAGACAGGCACAGGAAGAGGAGCCCTTCGGGACCGCCACATGCTCGGGGCTCAGGGGGGCTTCTTGCCCAGGACTCACTACAAAGGAGGATGATGCCTAGGACGCAGCCTGGTTGCCTGAGAGATGCCTGGGTTTCGGTCCCCTGGCCCCGCACTGTGGAGGCCCTCAAACTGTACCAGTGTAGGGACCCATCTGGGCCAGTGAGGCCAGACCGGGCGGCTGGCGGGGGAGGGAGGGAAGGAAAGGAGGAGAGAACAGGAGCAGCTCCGAAGGGTCTGACCTTCTCTGGAGGAAGATGCCCCAGGGTGTGCAGCCGGAGTCAGTGTAGGGGTCAGAGCGAGTCTGGACTGTCTACACTGTGGTCCCTGGGGGACATCTGGGAAAGGAAGCCTTGCAGACGAGTCCACTGGGGAACCCGAGGTCTCAGACCAGGTGGTGCGGAGGATGCTGGGAGAAATGCCATCCCAGGAAGCTGAGGTCCCTACCTGAAGGTCAGGTGGGGGTTGTTCCACTTCCTGCCGGTGAGGGCATAGCGCTTCCGCCGCCGCAGATTGGCTTTCACTCGAGCCCCAAACTGATCTGGCACCCCGCAGCGAGGCCGCTTCATCCACCTGGGTCATGAGTGTGAAGGGGTGAACTCAGAGCCTCCTCCAGGCAGCCCACCTCCTTCCACCCTCCTGCCTCTGGCCTTCAGTGGCTTCTTAGGGTGGGAGATGAGCTAAGTTTGGATTTCCTCATCGGGAACAGGGGCACAGCAGCCTTGTACTGGAAGACTGGATGCCCAGCAGAGGCTCCGCAAAGGTGGGCCCTTTCCCACCAGATTCTCCCAGGAAGGGGACAGTTACTCCTCCAGCCTCTTGCCCTTCATGCGTGATGCTCTGTGCGTGCTCCCCAAGGATGTGGCTTTCAGTCACATCCCTTCTGTAAGCTCCAGAGCAGGGCCTAACTAGGCTGGCTATCCCACCCAGGCCCATTCCTGTGGCAGATGCCACCAATCAAGCCTGTGTTCCTTGTGGCCAAGCTGGGTCTTGGCCTCAGCAGCTTTCTCAGCACGAGGCTTGAGGCAGCCACTCTGAACAAATCAGAGCTCGCACAGAGGGTCAGACCACTTGTCTCTTATCTAGACCGCTCTTTTCCAGTAACTTCACATGCCAAGGCCTCGTGAGAGCAGGACAGGAGGAGGGCAGAGGCCAGAGGGGTCTGAGAAAGGCCTGATGGAGAGACTCACGCCTTGGTCTCTTCGTCCAGCACGCCGGTGACCGGGATCCCGTAGAAGCGCTGCATCTCAGCGAGGGCCGAGGCCAGGATCTGGGCCGAGCGCATGGTGGACATGTGGCGGCTGGGCTGGGGCAGGTAGCCGTAGAGCCGCAGCCAGTTCTGAGAAGGAGAGACCACACCAGTCAGCAGGTCCTGGCATGGCTGGCTCTTGAGACACACAACCCGCACAGTCCGCACCAGGCAGGCGCCTGCCCCGCCACCCCCCAAGCTGCTACAGCCTCCCTGTGAAAGGCCTTTACAAGTCGGGTCTGATGTCCAGAGACTTCTCCTCCCAGAGGGGAAGCCAGTTTTTTTTTTTTTTTTTTTTAAGAGAGGGGGAATGGTGAAAGAGAGGGAAAGAAACATCAATGTGTGGTTGCCCCTTGAGCGCCCCCTACTGGGGACCTGGCCTGAAACCCAACCATGTGCCCTGACTGGGAATTGAACTGGCAACCCTTTGGTTCGCAGGCCGTAGCTCAATCAACTGAGCCACACCAGCCAGGGCGAAAAGCCAGTTTTTACCGAAGCTCTTGGGCCCTTGCTACCAGACCCCACCTCAGCTCTCAGACCTCACTCCTCCCACACACCCCACCAGGCACTCTCCCGCCTCAGGCCCTTTGCATATGCTGCTCCCGCCCCAGTATATGCATGGCTCACACCCCCATTTTTTCCAGTCTCTGCTTCAAATTCACCTTAGTGGAAGGTGTTCTCTGATGACACTACGTAAAGAGACCCCCACCTGCTGTCCCCTGTACCCTACTCCTCCTTCCTTAAACTTGTCACTACCTGACATACTGCATATTTCACTGAGATGTTTATCACCTGTCTCCCCCACTAGGATGGAAGCAGGAGGGACCCCAATGAGCCATGCTGAGCTATGCTAAGGAAGAAGACTCTGACCTGCCCACCTCATGCCCCTAAGGCCACGAGAGCATGGTGACTACCATGACAGGTTGTGGCAGAGGCCAGGGACTTCTGTGGGTCTTGGGCCCATGGAAGTGTGTCCTTTGCACCTTTGCTGGCCCACCATGGGTCCCCGGAGTGAGGGGACCTGAAGGCCTGTTCTCTGAGAGGCCCTGGAAGGTAATAGCTATGCCTCAAGGACCCACAAGGTAAGATGGTGATGGGACATGGTGGCTGCTCTGGGCTGACAGACACGTGTCACCTGGCCAGGGTCACACCCACACGTGTCTGCCACCAATGTCACAGCCAACTCTGTAGGTACTTGCTCCCTTGGTGCCATCTGTCAGCCCTGGCACCCAGCCAGGCCCCTGGTGTGCAGGGGCTGCTGCACCCCCAGCTCAGCAGCACTCAGACTGCTGCTGGTGGGAGTGGCTGCTGAGCCTAAGAGAGAGGTGCAGAGACATGGCCAGAGCTGCAGGGCCTCGGAAATGGCCACCAGCAAGGAGGAAGAGCTGCAGAGACGGTGACACGCAGGGCTCAGGACAGATCCAGCCACGTCACTTCCTTAGTGTGGCTCTGTTATACTACGAAACCCTGCCTCGTAGCACGGGTTTCTGTGAGGACGAAATAAGGACATCCACACTGACGCTTGTGTTGTGCTGGGCAGGGAAATGTGCCTAGTAAATGTATCATGAGTGACAGAGGCCAGGGGCTGTCTAGACCCTGGAGCGGATGACTTTTGCCTCTACCAAAAGGATCGAAGGTTCCAGGCTCCGCCAGCGCCTGAGAGCCGTGCAGCGTCAGGGGCGGGCAGGACAGCTGGGGGAGGCAGGTGGCCCCATGGCCAGCCCTGCTCAGCCCCCTGGCCCAGAGCACCTTCCCTCCACCCCTGCTCTTCCCAAGCATGAGAAAGCTTTCCTGAAGTTCGTGTGTGTGTGTGTGTGTGTGTGTGTGGTGGTGGGCGCCCACCACCCTGCATGGACATGGTTTTCCTGAAGAGGCCTGGAGAGATCTAGAAGTCCAGGCGTGACTGTCGCCAGCTCAGGCAGGGAGAGGGATCCAGCCGGAGGAGGTGGGGCTGCATGCCGACAGATGAGGGCATCGCTTATTTGCATAAGGTAAAAATATCTCAGGGAGCTCAATCACAGGCCACCACGGGGCTGATTAGCAGTGTCTGCAGAGTGACAGGAGAAGGGCAGGGAGGCGGTGGCTCAGGCTGGGGCCCAGGGGAGGGCCGAGGAGGGAGCTGGGCCTGTCTGCAGGGAAGAGCCCCAGAGCCCAGCAGAGGACATAGGGACCTTTGATTCTGGGGACAGTTCGGGGGCTGATGGGAAGGTCCCCAGGGTGCCTGTGGACCCTCCTTCACACAGAGGAGGACCCTCCAAGTCTCAGGGAAGCTGAGAGCTTCCATCTCAGTCCCAGCCAGGCCTTGAAACCCCAGCGCCCCGGCGACAAGAGCTTCCTGGCCACTGCCAAAGTGCGAGGCAGGAGCTGAGGACGGGTGGCATGGGTGGCGTGAGCAGAAGCACAGTTCTGGCCCAGGGCAGCCAAACATCCTAACAGCAGGGTGAAGAGGGTGACGGAGCCAGCTGGCGTGCAGGCTGGCCACCCGCAGGGGGCTGTGGGCTTTTCCTCTCCACAGTGTCCAGGAGGGGGCTTCTTGAACCCTCCTGCTGTGCTAAGTACAAGGAGCCCGGGAGGTGAGCTCTTGGAGGGAAAACCATCACGGGTGGGCAGGTGCCCAGGCACCCAGGCGCAATGCAGAGGCTGCTGCCTCCCGGTGAGGAGGGGCTGCATGCACCCTAAGCCCCAGCTTCCTGAGGGGCTCTGCTGCCCTGGGACCAAAGTGGGAAGCAATTTTCAAGGTCAGTGCAGGGGAGGGGCTGTGTTCAAGCTCTGGCCACTCCTGCTGGTGACAGACTGTGAAGTCTGTCCCTGGTACAGGGGGTCTCCTTTCCCTCCCTCTCTCCTAGTCTCATGGGTGTAGTGCCAGGAAGGTGAAACTTCTTTTCTCAGGTGGAGAAACTGAGGCTCGGGGAGGTCAGTGAGCAGCAGAGTAGGGGAGCCTCCCCAGTGAGAGGCAGGGAGGGTTCTGAGGAGAGCTCTGGGGCCAAGGGCCCCTCCTACTGGCAGCCCACCCTGGCTCTTTCTGCCACTTCTCTCTTCAACCACAAGTATGTCTAGGTGCTTCAGGTGAGTGGCTAGCCCCAGGAAAGGAGACGCGGGGGCTCAGGAGTCTGAGGGGGGAGGCCCTGGGCCCCTGGGCCTGGGAGAGGCCATGAATGCCGCAGCTAAGAGCCAAGAATCTGTTGTGGGCCTGGTACCCCCTCGTCATTGCATTCGATGCTCATACGCACCCCAATCCCATTATGCAAACAGCAAGGTTCAGAGGGGGCGAGTGGCCCACCCAGGGTGGCACAGCCGATGTGGCCAGGACTGGAGCCCAGAGCAGTACCACTGGCTCCGGCTCTTTGTGAAGTAGCACCAGCTCCTCCTGGCCTGAGCTGTGGACAGCGCGGGCTCTGGACCTTCTCAGGAACAGTGCCCAGCACAGCACTGGGGGAGGTGTCTAAGATGCCCCACGCTCCCCATCTCCAGCTGGTCTGGGCGCTGGGCCCCATTGGCAGGGCCGCCCCCCACCAGGCCGGCAAGACAATGCTGAGGCAAGCCCGCAGGGAGGGCGTGTCTGAGAAGGAGCTCCCAGACGGATCGATACTGTGCATTAAGTACGGCTGGCCGTGGGGGCAGGGGGCGAGGGCGGCTGCTGTCACCACTGACAGCTCCTGCAGCCACCACCTCCCACCCCGCCCTATCAGCCCCTGAGCGATAAGACAATCTGCCGGGCTCTGCTTCGCCTGTCACCCACGGCCCTCTGACGGTGGAGCAGACCCTGGCAGCATGGCCCAGACAGGCACAAAGGGTGTCTTGTCAGGCCCGCTGCTGATGAACAGACCTTTCAGGGCACTGCGAGGCCCACGCTGTGCCTGTCTCCCCACCCGGTGTCGCGGTCCTTGGGTCCTCGGAGGAAGGCCAAGGCCAGGCCAGGCACAGAGTGGGAGTGAACAGGATGATGAGTTAGGGGGAGCCACAGACACTGCCAAGGCAGGGCATGCACCCTGGCCCCATCCAGGAGCCCATGAGAGGCCTAGGCTCTGCCAGTCTCGGGCTGGAAGGGACCTCAAAGCCATCAACTCTAGTTACTTCACAGAAGCCTCCATGGACCGCAACTGGGCCAGGGACCTATCAGGCCTGCACCCTTGCAGAGATGGGGGCTCACTGCCATCGAGGCAGCCCACCCCACCTCTGGGCAGCCATGACTGCTTGCTCTCTCTCAGGCGGAGCAGAAATCTACCTGTCAGGGACATCCGCCCCTTGGTCCTGCCTGCTTATCCTAAGAACGGGCCTTCGAGTGGTGGAAGAGGCCTAAGACGACATCTCTGAGCCCCTGACCATTCCCCTCTGCAAACTGGGGTCAAAACCATCCCTCCCCAGCAGCTACACAGGGATGACAGCACAGGCGACACCATCAGCCAGGGCCAGGGAAGAAAGGGGGCACCAGGCTGGGTCACCCGCCCACACTCAAGCAGTTCTAGAACCGGCCTTCCGGAAGGGAAAGCTGTGGGCAGGGTTGCAGATAGCCTGTGTTCCTGTGGCTTCTTTACCTGGTGGTCTCCCAGCTTCCTGGCTCACCTTAACCTAGAAGAAGAGCAGTGGGGTCCTGCAGCCAGGGGGCGGGCAAGGCAAGTGAAAGAGCCCTGTTTTCCAGTGATTCAGCTGCCTGGGGGCCAGGCCTGGACCTCACCTGGAAACCCCTGCAGGTGTCGTCTCCCACGGGAGATGCCCACAGGGTGGAGCCTGGGTGGCGGGACAGGGGAAGGGCTCCAGGTTCACCCAGCTCCACCCCCACCATCTCCTTCCCACCTGGCTCGGGCCCAGCAGGCTCTTTCCTGAGCAGCTCCAGGAGACGGCACACGGCTTCAACCTGCAGCCTCCAACCCAGCACGGGGCTGGGGATCCAGGCTCCAAGCCAGGCTGACTGGGCTCAGACCCGAGTTTTGCCACCCCTGGCTACGGAACCTGGGATAATGTCTCTCGGCTCAGTCTCAGTTTCCTCTTCTGTACAACGGGGTGATGAGAGCTCCCACACTTAGAGAGCACACACCAGGATCGTGTAAAGTGCTCACAAACATGTTGAAGGCGGCCAAAACAGCATCGGATCCCACTGGGCCACAGCGCATGGCGGCCAGCATGTTACATACATGCATGGAACCTCCCCAGCAACTCCATCCGGTCGATGATATTACTAGCCCCACTCTGCAGACAGGGAAACTGAGGCTCAGGTTCCATGACTGCCTTGCCCAATAGCAAATGCCGTTTGCTCCTAATGGTCTCTGTGTTTTGCCACCATTCTGAAAGCACTTCCTACGCACCAGGTACCCTGCCCACAAGTGCTGGATGTGAAATGAAACCGGGCTCTCACCCCTCCGGGGTGACAGTCATCCTGGGAGGCCAGTGTGGTACCCAGGGCTAAGGGCCAGCTAGGGGAGCGGATCCAGCCCCTGGCCTCCAGGCGCTGTGGCTCCAGCAGCTCAACCATCTGATGTGGCAGCGGGATGTGGGGGACCCCTAAGGCTGGTGAATGGCCGGGACCCAGGTCCTCATCTGTCTGTTGGACACTGGATGTTGAGCTGGGTCTTCCTGCTGTCCCCTCGTGGGGAACGGGAGCTGGCACGAGGTGTCCCTCCTCATCTCTCTGACCCACCGCTGGCTGGCAAACCTCTGCTGTTCTTGCTGGGGCTGTGAATCCCGTGCCCACTCCCAAGGGTCCACGTGCCCCTGCAACCAGTCTTTCTGGGGAGTGGCCTCAGATGAGCTTGCATGGCCAGAAAGCACCTGTCGTGGGCTGCACGCCTGCCGTGTTCGGCCACCGTCAGGGCCCCAGGTCCTCACGTTCACCCGCGTGGTCCTCTCAGGGCCCTCTCTGTGATGGAGGAGCATCTGGGCTGAGAGCCTCTGGCCCCTCGATGCTTCTGCTGACGCAGAGAACACATCTCCTGAGTCAGGCTTGGCCCCTGCCCCAGTGGCTGGCTGCGTGAGCCGCATAAATCTTGGGATGATACTGAAGATGCCAACTATCTTAGTCCACTTGGGCTGCAGTAACAAAAATACTGTAAGCTGGGTGGCTTATAACAACAAACATTTATTTCTCACAGGTCTAGAGGCTGCAAGTCCAAGATCGGGGTGCCTGCGTGGTCAGGTTCCCATCAAGGCCCTCTTCTTGGCTGCAGACTGCCAGCTTCTCACTGTGTCCTCACATGGTGGAAGGGGCAGGGGGCTTTCTCGGGCAGCTTCTTCGGGGTGGGGGACCTGGGTGTGTTTCTGTGTTGTTTCCTTTCCACCTGCTCTGGGTGTGGCAAAGTGAGGTGTTTTCGCCCAAAAGCTGGAGTGGGCAGGTCGGGCAGACACGCTGTTCAGACAAGGAGCACACAACTGCCAGGAGGCAGCTAACTGAGGGGACCCCAGGGCACGGGGCCTCTGGGAGAGGGGTGGCCAGCAGACATTGGAGCCCGGGGCTGTGGCTCACCAGTCAGATCTGAGGGCCAAAATCAACGTTCACGCTGACCCCCATCCCGCCTTTTGCTCACCCCACTCAGCCGCCAGTTTGGGACAAGGGAGGTATGTGGGAGTCAGTTCAGGGAAGGTGAGTGTGTCTGTGTGTTATGGGCAGCCGCATCACAGCTGTGGACTCTGGCAGCCAGAGTCACCTGTATGGGGCCCGGCTGAGGTTAGGCCTGGGGAGAACGGAGGGTAAGAAGAGACCATAGCTTCTCTGGTGAAAACCAAAGGTGCCTAAATGGGTTAGATGCTGCAGCCAGCAAGAGCAGGACAGATCTGAAGGGGTGCCTGCACCCCCAGGTGGGTGAGGCCAGGAGCTGCAGCTGGCACCTCAGTCAAGTGAGGCCTGCCTCTATGCAGGGGAGTGGGCTCCAGCCCCGGACAGCTGGGGCCTGGGGCTTGACATGCAAGGAGAGAGAGGGACAGGGCAGAGTAACTCCGCAGTGGCTTCTTCAAGAAAGACCGCCTTTTCCAGGCAGGGGTGTGCCAGGGCGCAGGTGTCTGCCAGCTTCTAGCGGTGCTGTAGTCTAGCGAAATTCCTGCGGGTTCTGCTCTGGGAGGGACAGGGGCCAGCCTTGGCTCAGGTACAGGGATGCTCGAAGACGGGCCCAGCCACCACCTAGCCTGACGCCTGCAGCTGTGGGGATTCTGGGGTGAGGACCAGAGCCCCCCCCCGCCCCTTGGAGGGTGGGGGCTCTGGACACAGGCTGCAGGCCAGGTCCAGGAATCTCTGAGGTTGGTCCTTACAAGACCATGGACCTGGAGACTATGGTCCCACAGTCTCCTGGCAAATGCACTGGCTGCTGAAGCCATTCAGCTCTTTGGGCCTCGATTTGCCCAGGCTTGACGAAGCTCCGAGGAACGGTCTGTATCCCAAAGCCAATGCTAGGAATAGGGGTGTCTTTAGCCCTCCATCTACCTTGGCTTACAACATTCAAGAGTCCCCTAAACCTTCCAGTCTCTTCCAGCAACAGCTCAACCCAGATTTTCCCCTAGGAGAGAGAATGCAGGTCACTCTCAGAATCCCCAGCTAGTGCCTAGTGCTGCCACAGGCTCAGGGCCATAGTCTCTGACCTCAGTGAGGCCCTAAGAGAGGAGAGGGCACTGGAGAAGCGGCAGCAAAGGAAAGAGAGAATGAAGCCCCGCAGACAAGGGTCCCAGTGCCCCAGCTCCGGGCCACCTAAGATGACAATTCATTATGCATGGCCACCCAGTTCCAGCTTGGTCTGTAATTGCTTCCTGCTTGGAGATGCCATTCCTACATGGGTTAAAAACTGCTCAAGGATGGGTCTGTGACTGGCAGTTCTCAGTCCTCCACTCCAGAGAGTGGCAAGTGGGTCCAGAAACACTTCATCAGTACCTGGATCACAGGCTGCGGGGCACTCCCCACCAGCAGAAGCCCCCTGCTTGCCTGTCAGTATGAATGAGGAGGAGGCAGCTGGCCTGGGCATGGGCTGGGCTCCTACCCCACCTTCTGCCAGGACCTGGCTCCCCACAGCTCTCCTTGGCCTGGCCAAGGAGGGAAGAGCAGGTGGGGAACTGACTGAGAGGTGTAACTTGAGCCGGGAGGAATTCCCTGCCCTTCCTCCAAGCTTTTATTAAAGCAGGGCGGGGAAGGGCAGGCTTCCATTGGAAAAATCTCCCAGGCAGCAGGGGGGAGGTGGGGAAGCCACTGGGGGCGGGGAGGGAGCATGGGCCGAAATGCACACACGATCGAACGGTGCTCTTGCCAGCAGTCCGGCACCCAGAGGCTGCAGGCCACACCAAGGGCGCTGAGGCCTGAGTCTACCCCAGCCAGCACAGAGATGGTCTTCCCCAACCCCCGCCCACTCTTCTCTCCTAGAACCGGCAAGGAGCAGGATCTTAGAAGTTGGGAAAGAGTAGACACCGCTTTGGAGCAACGGAGCTGGTGCTCTCACTGCCCCTGCTTGGAAGGGCCACGCTGGGAGACTCCATGGAGCCGGGGGCACTGGCTAGACTCAGCTCTGCGCCAGGAGGCCGTGCCCAATCACCCAAGGGACAGACCCACAGAGCGGGCCCCATAGGGACGTCACGAGGGCTCCCGGTGAAAAGATGTGAGGAGTTTGTCCTCTGTGCACAGGGCCTCGGCTCAGCAGCTCTGGTGCGAGGAAGCAACGGGGAGACTGAGTCTCTCTCTTGGACCCCCACCTGGCCGTGGCGCGGTTTCCGTGCAAGGGCCCAAGAAAGTCACCAAAGCTCCCCTGCGACCCGAGTCTATGTCGGAGGGTCGCACCCCTCCCCCCTATCCCGGCCCACCGCGCGTGGCTCAGGGTCACCCAGATCGGATGTTGCCTGGGCAGGGAAGCTGCCTGCTCAGCCCGTGGTTCCTCCAGGGCAGCCCCCACCCCACTAGTAAAGAATGTCACAGCGCCCGCAGGGCTCTCGAGGAATCGGCCGCGGGGCGGGAGCTCGGGCGGATCAGTGCCTAGGTCAAGGCTACAGGGATAGAGAGTGAGCGCGAGCTCTACACCCTCCACGGTTTGGCAAGAGGGAGAGACTGGGAAGGGCAGCTTGCCTGGCCCCTTTCATCTGCCCCCTCCCCTGGCACAGGGGGCTCGACTTCGCGCTGCAGACGTGTCTCCTTCCCTGTCCCCAGTCCTCCAGGCGAGGGTCCTTACCTCGGCATTGACTTCTGCGTCCTCCGCCGTTGTGCCGCGGCCCAGGCAGCCCAGAAGCAGCAGGAGCAGTGGCAGCACTCGCGGCCGCGCCGCCGCCTCCCGGCCGCCAAGGAGGCTGCCTGCCCAGGACTGCCGTCCGAGTGCGCTCCGTTCGCTGCCCATGCTCTTGGCCCCCAGCGGGGTCCGGAGCGCTGCAGGCGGAGCTCCCCCGCTCGCCGGCGCTGGGTCCCCGCACGAGGCTTGGAAACTTGCGACGCTCCCTGGCTCCCCGCCCGGCGGGCGCGCGGCAGACCTCCCAGTCCCTGTCCCTGCCCGAGCCGCTTAGGTCCCCTCGGCAAATTCCCACGCCCGAGAAGAAGCGGCCAGGGAAGGTTCGGGCACGCGGAACCAGCCCACGGGAGAGAGGGTCGGCCGGAGCCGCCGGCTGCCGGGTCCCGCAGTCTGGGCGCCCGGGGCCCGGCTCCCGAGAGCAAGCGCAACTCCTGAGCCTTTGTCTGGCTCAGCGCTCCGGCCGCCCGGTCCCGCGGCGCCCCCTGCGCGCCCAGCTCCCTCTGTCCATGCCCGGGGCCGGGCGCTGCCCTGAGCGCGCGCCTCCCGCCCGGGGACTCTGCTTGCCCTGCGCCCAAGCGGGCCCGGGTCCCCGCGCAGTCCCGGGAGGAGGCGCTGGGAGCCGGTCAGGGCGAGTGAGCGAGCCAGGGAGCCGGCGCCCGACGTCCCCGGCGAGTTCAGCGCAGCTCCGGGCGCTCCCAGCCCTCCTCCCCGCGCCGCAGTCGCCGCCGCTCTTAAAGGGCCAGTGCTCCCTCCGCGCGAGGCCGAGGGCGAGGGGCGGGGGCCGGGGGCGGTATCTTAGGCGGAGGCTTCTTGGTAGCAGGTGCCGGCGGTGGAGCCGAGCAGGCGGCCCTTTCACTCTTTCCAATCGGCGGGAATCCTCCCTGGCCCACCTCCTTCACTCGGATCCATGCTTTCGGAGAGTGGGGTTGATCCCCAAAGGGACCTCTCCCAGCCCTCCACAGAGAGAGTAAGGAGTAATGAAGACTCCCCTTTCTCCTACCTGGTAGGTGGGTGGGGATACTGAGGCAGCGGTGGGCAGAAAGGCTGGGGGAGGAAGGACCCAAGTGTCCGGTTCCAGACTGACATAAAACAAAGATAAAATCTAGAGATGTGTTGTTTTCCCAAAAGCCGGTCAGGTGTTTGGCCCTTCAGGTGGCTTCCCTCAGCGGCGAAGGGAGGGGTTGGTGTGTCGTGTGTGCCTGAAGTACGACCACGGGCAGGTTCGGGACGCGCGCGGCTGCAGTCCAGATACCGCTCACCTGCCCCTCCGTAGGTGGGCGCCTCACTTAGCTTTGCTGAGCCCCCATGGCCTCCTCTCGACCATGGGGCGAAAAGTTGAAGGTGAGGTTTAGGTGTGCTTCCGGTGCCTGGCCTAGCTAGCACACATTAGGTATCCAAGGTGAGGAAACGATTTTGTGCAAGTGAAATGTAACAGTTCGGCCTGACAAGGTGCTGGGCGCGTAGGCAAAAACGTCCCGCCGAGTGGAGTTTAAAAGTGCTAGACTGATTTCTCTTCCAGGATCAGCTTGAGATCCCGTCGGTGTGGCAGCAGAAGGCTTGAGGTGGGGGGCCCCAGGGCTGCGTGCCCAGACCAGGGGCAGACCTGGCCCAGCACATTGGTGGCAGGATGCGAAGGCCAAGGCGCGGGGAGGGCTGGAGGGCCGAGACCTTCCGTCTGGTGCCCCACCTCCCAGCCCCGGAAATGGGAGCTTTCCTCCCCAGAGGGAGATCTCCCCCCCCTGCCCCCACTGCTGGCCTCACCTCCCGGAAATGGGCAGCGATCCGGCAGAGCTTTAGAAATCGACCTGTTCACTGACTAGCCAGGTGAAAAGAGAATACTGGTAAAGGGAACAGACAGAAGGAAAGCAACAAAGATGGATGTTGCTTAAAAACAAAACAAAACTGTGGCAGTAGGGGAAACAGATTGCGTATAGAACTGGGCCTGATTCCCGATACAACCAGTAACAGGTGGGGATTTACAGCTCAGGAACAAGGGGGTCGAGCTTGAGTGGATGGAAAATGACTTAGGAGGAGACAGTGAGCCTGGGGCTGAAGGCAGGTGAGGGTGATCAGATATCACCTGGGGGGCAGTTTGGTTCTGGAGATGAACCAGATATACATTTCAAGGGCGGGGAATTCCCACTCTAGTGACTTAGCAAGTTTTCTCGCTAAAACTGGATCCTACAGAAAGCACAGCCGTGGGCCTTGTTGGGGAGAGGGTTCCGGGGACCCAGACTAAAGTTCTATCCAGCGAATAATCTTTGTCAGTCTCCCCTCTTGTTCAAGGGCAGAACAGCCGTTCTTTTTTGCTCTGAACAACACGAATCCATTTCCCACTTGGTTGCCTTGATTCCTTTAGAACCAGCCGAACCATCTGTTGAGACTTGGTGACGGTGGATAATTGCTGTACTATGGAACCCACAAGGCATTTAATGAGGGAGATACTTTGAAGATAAATGGAAAGACGAAGGTAAGAGGCTGAATTGACTTGTGTGCATCCAGCTTTGTAGGCCTTCACGGGTTGACCAGAAGTCCGTGACCTGTGGTCCTTCCCCAGCCGTGTGAGCATGATAATGGTGGGGATGGGCACATTTCCCTGTTCACCCTTTGGACCCTACTGGTCACAGCAAAGGTGGCAGGTAGATTGTAGGGGACAGAGATGCAGCAGTTGCTTCCAATCATTGCCAGTGTCCCCTTCTGCAGCCAGGATCACACAGGGTGATGCCATTATGGAGAATAGCGTGCCGGGTTTCTCCTAGTTGGCAAGTCACAAATTCAAGGCCAGCGGTGATGGTGACTACCAGAAGCAGAGAGGACTCATGCCAGCAGGTGGAACCCCAGTCAGCAGTGGACCCCAAACAACAGAACTTCCACAGGCATTGTTATTGCCCCAGCAGACCCCTGTAGTTAAAACTGAGGGACATAGCACAGGAAATTCTGTGTTTCTGTAACATACCCAGGTCACGGACCTCCCCTAAGGCAGAGCGGACATCAGTGTAAATGTTAACCATCCCTCTGCATTTATACACGCCCGAGGAAGAGCAAAGAACATGGTTATGTGAGCTGATTGGACATTTTGCAGGGCTCGGTATTCTAGAAGTTCATGGTGATCTGTAATGGCGTGTGCAGCCTGGTGCACCCCATCCTCCTTCCGGAGGTAGGAGCCATCCACAGGAAGGGTCAGGTCGCCTTGGGGGAGGGGGTTTTCTGACAAAGCCAGCCTAGGACAGCATAATGATCTGGAGCTAATGACACAAGCGCCGAGCGTGCCATCGGTGGGTAAAGGGAGGCAGGGTTGAGATTATGACAGTGACGTATGGTGATGGCAGAGGGAGAAAGGAGCAATATTTCATGGGAAGTGGAGACGCAGGGAAGTGCTGCATAATTTCATTAAGTGGTGGTGTCTGCGTAGCCGGAGGAACGCGTGGGGCAAGCGGATGACCTAATGCTAACTCAGAGGTAGCGTGGACGAGTCTGGTGGTTGCAGCCACGGCTCCCAGGGGGATTTGCCTTGGCTACCGGGTCGAAGGCCAAATTGTAATATCCCAGAGGCCTCTGGTAATCCGTAATGCTCCTGGGGTGACATTCCAAGGGCTTGACCCTCCGGTTCATGCGCAAACAAGGAAAAAGGCAGGGAGTCACGTGGAGGGCCGAGGCTGGGAGGCGAAAGGAGGGAGCCCTTGGGGTTCCTGAGAGCATCGTTGGAGAGGTGCTTTCCTGGTCATGGCATAAGGAGCAAGGCAGCCAAAGAGAAATGAGGTCCCCTCGAGAACTCAACAACGTTTCAGGTGTTGTTTTCTCAGGGAGAAGAGACTGTCGAAATGAGCAGACTCTGTCTGTGGAGACAGGCTCACCTGCCGCCGGAATATCATGACCCAGATACCAGACACACAGAGAGAACAGATGAATTGTGTCTCTGGCCACCTTGGGGCCCCTTCTCACTCGTGGCTGGTGAAGGTATGCAGTGTCCAGAGCAGTTGTAATAACTGTTGGGACGTAGAAGGAGGTTATCTACATACTGGATTAAAAGCAGAATCTCCTGGGAGTGTTAAGCTCGTCCAATGGGCAATCAGGGTGTGCGAGGAGGGTAGTAAGTTGGAGCCTCAGTATGTCCTTGGGGCATAATGGTCCATGTGTGTTGTAGATAGTCCCAGGGGAAGGCAAGCAAGTATTGGGTTCCTTACGAAGGGGGACCCTAAACCCGGCGGAACACAGATCAAGGACTGGGGGACGCTGGGTGGAGGAAGGAACAGCAGCCAGACAGTGTGGGGATTAGGCACCAAGGCAAATCTGGGTTCAACCACTTTGTTGATGGATCTCAAGATCCTGGACTCACCATATCCTCGCCTGTTTGGTTTTTTGACAGCCAGAAGGAGAATAGTGCATGGGCCCAGAAATGGTCTTCGTTTTTTTCAAACATTTCATTTATTTGTTTTTAGAGAGAGGGCCAGGGAGGGAGAAAGAGGGAGAGAAACACCAATTTGTGGTTGCCTCTCGCGCGCCCCCTACTGGGGACCTGGCCCGCAACCCAGGCACATGCCCTGACTGGGAATCGAACCTGTGAGGCCTTGGTTCGCAGGCCGTAGCTCAATCCACTGAGCCACACCAGCCTGGAGCAAGATCTCCTGGCTTTGAATGACATTGAGGAATCATGGGCAAGCAGACTGGAGACAAAGGTCCAGGTCGTTTAGGTCATGCTGGTTGTAGCTATGACCCAGATCCGAGTCACGGCACTAACAGCCGTTAAAGAGAACCGGAGTTGGACAGGTGTTACAGTGGCCAAGGTGGATTTTACTCAAAAAACTGTTGCAGTAGGGAGATACCCTAGTATAGAAGGGGGTTCAGTTCTAAGTAGGACCAGAACAGGTGGGGATTTACCGTGGAGGAGCAGACTGGGTGTGGGGGGCCTCGGTGAAGGGAGAGTCACCCACATGAGACATCAAGTCTGGCGGGATTCTGGCAGAAGGCAGGCCAGGTGACCAGATTCCACTTGGGCTGTGGGGATGGGGAGGGGATCAGATAAAACCCAATTTATTCTAGATGAAGCTGGACTCTAGAAGGAAGTGCGTGGGTGGGCCTTGCTGGGGGCAGGGTCCAGGGGAGCCCAGCTGAAGTCTGGTCAAACACAGACCCCGGGTCAGCACGCACAGCGGTCGGGCGGGCGTGACCTGGTGTTCGGGGAGGGTCCTCACGGACAGGGAGTCGGGGTTTGGAAAAAAGGTTGGGGCAGTTTCATCCATTTCCACTGGCAAACTTTCTCTGCGGGGTCCCTCCTTTGGGAGATGGATGTCGACCATTTTGGCTTTGGAATTTCCTTTTGGGACATGTACGGGGGACTTCAGAAATGGACAACGGGGTTGTTTCCCTTTATCTGAACGCCTCGCCATCTGTCACACTGTCTATTCCCAACCAGCCCATTTTTAAAGACGTTTGAGTTCAGGGTGCTGCCTGATAGTAGAGAGAGGTGCCTCGGAACCGTGAGCCACGCCGTCAGAGGCCAGTGGTGAGATTAGTCCGGTCCCTGTTTTCCTCCTGGTAGGAAGGAGCTTCCTCTCCGAGGCCTAGTCCCATTTATGTGGAGACGGTGTCCCTGTGGCCAGAACCTGATTGGTTCTGGCTCCCACGGGGAGCTCAGGGCCCAAGGCAGGTCTGTACATCCATCCATCGAGGACCTGTGGTTCTGCCAATCCCTGAGGCGGCCAGAGGGACTGAAATGTGTGAAGCCCGGCCCTTCAGCCGGCCAGCTTCCAGCATTCTCCGTGTTTTGCCAGCATCATATCTCATCTAGACCCTAACCTCTCCCGCCCACTTCTCTGTGGAGCCTGTTGAGTGAAAGCCCAGACGCTTCATTCCGCAGCACAGCCTCCTTCCCAGACCCTGGTGTGGTGTGGGGGTCGTCCAAACGGCTCTGCGCTGAAGCTCCCCATGGGGTTCCCACCCCAGCTCTCATCCACGGTGCAATCTTGGGCAAGTCATTTCCCCTCTTCGGGTTTGCCTCCTCGTTTGGAAAAGGAAGGTTCAGGCTCAGGTAGTGGCCAAGGCCCCTTGTTTGGTAAAAGAAAGGCACTGTGGATTGGGAACCAGGCCCAGGACCCCCACCCCCCGCTGCCCCCCACTGGCGCTTGCTCAGGCTCCTGGTACCAAGACATGGAATAAACAAACAAGCCGAGGTAATCTCCCCCTTCCTTGGAAACAGAGCTCGGGTGGTCTGGAGAGCCCAGCGCGGGAGAGCCAAGAGTGCCAGGTGGAAGTGGGCCAAAGAGGCCGAGGGATGATCGTTTCCCTTCCCTGCGGGGAACATCTGAGGACACCCAGGCCAGATGTGTTGATTTTGCGCCCTCCCTGGTGTGATAACGTCCCCATCAAGGGCATGGCTATACTCTGGGAGTCAGACTGCCTGGGGAGGACTGCGCCTGCTCTGGTCGTGCCTCTGTCTCCCTGGCGTGTCTGGAGTACACCGCCTCTTAAGGAAGAGCCCCAGCTGCTTCTGCACTGTCAGCGGCACACTCGCCGCCTGGGCTCCCGCCAAGCCCCTGCCGCCCAGCCCGGCCTCCGCCCCTCCCCCCAGCGAATCTCCTACTTCCTTCCTCCATCACCACCTTCCATTCTCCAGCGAGGCGCCGGTATTGATCTTGGCCCATCGCTCAGAGTCTCTGCACTCCAATTCCATCCACGCCGCATCCTCCCCCTGGGCACCTCAGGGCAGTCCTCCTGCTTTGCTGAGGGTGGTGCCGCCTCACCCCCAGGCCCCCTCCCAGGAAGAGTGAGCACTCAAGATGGAGGCTGGCTGGTGACCCTGATGAGACAGGCCAGGTGGTCTGTGCCCACGGAACCTGCCTTGGGGGAGGCTGGCTTCCATCCTGAAATGAACCTGAAGGAAACTGAGTAGCTGAGCGGTACAAAGTTGGGGATGGGGCTTCTCCTTGGCGCACCCTGCCAGTGCCCCGCCCCCTCGCCCCCATGATGAGCATCCAGAGGCGCGGATGAGTCCGATTCCGCACAGCGCAGGGCCTGGCACAGAGTGGGTGTCCGGCAGTGCTGGCCGCACAGCCGGATTGCTATGTTCCTCGCACGCCAGCAAGGGTGCTCGGCTGCTTCGTCTCCATCTCCAACGGGACCTCAAAGGCCAGAAGAACCGACCGACCTGTCGGAGTTGAATCAGCAGAGCAGCGTGGTAGGGCTGGGGAACATGGCACGGAATGCGACTTCCCGGACCAGCAGAGTAGCGATTGGGAGCTTGCTGCAGAAGCACGGAGCAGGAGGCGGAGCGGGAGCCAGGGTGAGAAGCCCCTCACCTCCCACCTTTCCCTCAGGCCTGACCAAGGCTGATGGAGGTCAAGGTGGAGGTGGGGCCTTACCTCTGATTTCTCACGTGCCCTCAGGCTAGTCATTGAACCTACTCTTCTGTGCAAGTGGAATAATCCTACCCCAGTCACCCTCCAGGGCAGGGGTTACTGGGAGGACCAGGTGAGAAGGTCCTAGAAAGGGCTTTGAAAATCCCTGGTCTCAATGTCTGTGCTGACACTGATGAGGAATGGGGGTGGTGACCCCCTGCCACATGTCTGGGTGAGATGTGGTGTGTGGGATCTCCGAGGGGTGCAGGCCTGGCAGGCTGGGGACCCCACCCAACATCGGTATCTCTAATGGCCATGTTAGCAGTCATGATAGACACGCCCAGGGTACCCCCAAACTGGGAAGTGCTCTGATGAAGGTGGGGGTGAGAAGAATCATCTTTTTCCTTGGTTGGACAGAAGCAGTCCAAAACAAAATCCAAAATAAAAACTAATCTTTATTTGTTGAACATAATTTAAAACTCTAACATAAAAATATCTCTTCATCCATCCCCAGAAATCCAGATGGCAGCTGGAGAGGCCTGGTCCTTTGCTCTCGTGAGGGTGAAGAATCACAATCCTGTGTGACCCCGGCATTCCTTCTGTGTCTCCTCAGAAGGCCCGCTGGCCAGAGCGGGTGGTCAGAGGCCTTGGAAAGTGAGCCCTGACCCTGGTGGGGGGTGGGGGGCAGCGCTTCTCTGCAGCTTGGAAAGCTGATGGGAAGCCAGAGGTCACAACGCGTTGGAGGCCTGGCGTCAAGCCACCAGAGAGGCCAGGATGAAGCATCTGCTCGAGTCTCCCCAGGCACCTGGCTGGGGGCGCGTGGGAGGAAGGAGTGGAGAAAACCGATGCTGAACCTCAAGGTAGCACCCTGAACCTTCGCCCTGAAAAGGCCTCCGCTGGCATTGGAAGAGGTGAGAGTGGAAATAAATAAATGGAAGTGACAAGCTTCAATGAGGCAGGGGGACAGTGCCATCGACGCACCCTGTGTCCTGGCTGGAGCAGGGGCAAGCCAGGCACGAGGGGTAAAAACGCTGGTCTGAGGCCACTGGTGTCACAGTGCAACACCAAGGTGCAGGGACCGCAGGGGGAGTGTGGGGAGGGGCCACCTGTTGGAGGGACTACAGTTGGGTATTCTGGCTGAGTATGGGGGTGCTCACCCGGTGACCCCATTTGTGTGTGTGTGCAAGAAATCACAGACCTACAACTAGGGAGCCCAGTCTGCCCTCTACTGGTGATCTTTGGGAATGACAACATAGTGGCATGGGACCTGTAACCCCAAAGGGCCAGAAGAGAACCAGCTGGCACAGACCCCACCCAACATGGCCACAGGGAGCCTCCCCGTGGCTCCTCCATCTCTGCTTGCCCTGCGGCGAATCCTGGGACAAGGAGGGCTTCGGTGCTCACTTCAGAGGCATCGAAAAGAACTTGTTTCCAGACTTGCAGCGGACCTGTTCAGCGTACACACGCAGCAGCATCTCCGAGTCTTCAAACTGGTCCACCATTTCCTTAAACCAGGAGCCAGGAGAGGATAGTCACTTGAGGGGGACTCAGGGACCTGGAGTGTGCTGCAGATGCATCCAGCCTACTGAAGCCCTCCAGGGGTTAAGCAGGGCTGAAGGGAAACCGAGGGCCCCACAGGTTACCATGTCTAGTCAGCTATGCCATCTCTTGAGGTCAGTCCTGCCATCCCGATGTTGCGGAGGAGGGCATGGATGCTCAGAGCCCTGGATTATGGAATCCAGTAAAACCAGGACTGGGACCCAGCTCTGCTGGAGCCCCAAACTGGAGCTCTCTGCCAACCTCTGCATGGCCAGGCCCTGAGCAGAGGTGGCCCGTGGGCCATGTCTGGCATGCACGTTTTGTCTGGCTTGCAAAACTTTTTTTTTTTTTTAGATAGAAGTTGGTCGTTGCCAAGATTAGAAAACAGGGAGATTACACATAAATATCTGGATTCCCAGCCTCTCTGGAAAAACAGGAGTGGTAGCCACACGAGGCCGCATTCCTGCGCGGCCACACTCCCCACTCTCTCCCTGACCGGGTAGGCGTGGCCGCCTCTCTGCAGGCTGCTGGGAAGGTGAAGTCTTTTACCACCTGTCCCAGTAGGAGGAAGGCTACTACTAATGGGGATGGCCCTCACCTGGCACATTTCACTCATTTCCACACCTGCCAGGCCCTGGAGGCACCCCAGCCTCTGGGCAAGGGGCTAGGACTCCAGAGAAGGTCTGCAGTGTCCTCTCAGATCGGTGTTCTAGGGTCGTGCTTCTCATATTCTGTCGTGTACACAAACCCCCAGGGGCCTGTTACAGTGCAGTTCTGATTTCTGAGGTCTGGGTGGGGCCTCGGAGTCTGCAGTGGCATCAGGCGCCCAGGTGCTGCTGCTGGTCCAGGGCTGCACTTGCAGGAGCAAGGTAAGCGTGGGGGGTGGGGGTGGGGTGTCTCCTGCCATGTCAGTGATTTCCCGGGCATTCAGGTTTGCACACCTAACCCCCAGGGTCAGTCAGCTCCCCTCGTACTTCCTGACATCCCCTCACCCGGGGGTTCAGCATCCTCGTGCCCTTGCACAGGGACCTCACCTGCAGCTCCCTCAGACACTGCCCTTCCAGCTGGAGCTGAGCATCGCCCACACACCAGGCGAGGCTGACATGGAAGGAAGGGTCCTGTGGAAGAACAGCAGGGGCACAGGTGGTCATTCAGGTGCCATGAAGGGCCCAGACACACAGAGACCTGTGACAGAGTTGTCACAACATCCCTGATGGATCTCTGGACAGCTCTATGGAGACCCTCAGTGTCGATCCTGAGTACGCTCTACAGGCAGACGAAAAAGCCCTGGATGGGTCCTTGTTATGGACTGAACTGGGTCTCCCCAAATTCCTATGTTGAAGCCCTGATCTCTGACGTGACGGTATTTGGAGGTGGGGCCTGTGGGAGACAGGGTCAGAGGAGGCGAGGAGCCCTCGCGATGGGATTTGTGCCTGTTTAAGAAGGGACACCAGAGAGCTTCCTCCCGGTCTCCACCACAGCGGGGACACAGAGCAGACGACTATAAGGAAGGGAGAGAGTCGTCACCCAAAACAGACCATGCTGACACCTTGACCTTGGACTTCTAGGCTCCAGAACTGTGAGAAAATGAATTGTGTTGCCTAAGCCGCCCAGCCTGTGATATTCAGTGACAGTGGCCCATGTCTGGGACATGCCTGTCCTCCAAGGCTTTCTTTCATATATTGTAGCAAGCCACCAAGTCTGGGACACTCGGTCTGCTCTCTGATCTAAGACATTTCAACAGATGACATACCTTTTAAGATGAACAAAAACCAAAATGTCTAAAATTACGAAGAAACAATAATTGTCTCCATTCAAATTCATGTATATATATCTCAGCATGACTTAAAAGGAATATACCCAGCAAGGCCACTGGCCCTTTAAAACCCTGAGCCTCGGCTTGGAGTCCGAGCACCCCCAGAGGGCATGAGGTGAGGCGCAGGAAGGTGTGCAAAGCCGCACCCCCTGGGGTGTCAATTTTACTAAAAACTACTGGGGAAACCGGCTTCTTAGAAAATGTAAAAATAAACACAAAAACGACATGGAGTGGAAGGCATTCCTCTGGTGCCTATGTATGACACACGCACACGAGTTCGAAGGAATGTGGGACCTCAGACCGGCCGCACCTGAGCAGGCCTCAGAGCTCTCCACTCTCCAGGGGCGCTGTGTGTGTGTGTCCTCGAAGGGTGGCATTCGGGACACCTGCCAGGGGGAAGTTCTGGAGGGCTCTCTAGTCTGTAGATAGGTCTTACGCCGTAGATAGGTCACCAGAGAGGAAAAGGCCCTGCCCATTACCTGGTAGAAAGTGGTGAGGTCGAATTCCTCCATGACTCTGTCCACCTCTGAAACCAGGTCCAGGAACTGGGTGTGCCCAGAGGTGACCTCGAGCCCGAGGAAGGTCCTGGTGGGCGGGAGACAGAAGTGGAGACGACAGGGTCACGAGATGCAGCCTGGGAGAACGCAGACCGATGGGGCGGAGGGTGCGACAGCAGAGCGCACTGGACCGCGAGTGATTTCTCTCCCATCTCCGGGCAGTTGACTTCCCTGCGCACTGAGCGGCTCGTCCGCCCGCCGCTCCTCTGTCTGGAAACCTTCCTTCCTTGACACTAACCACACACCTCCCCAGGGTCTAATAACTGGCAGGAGCACTTCCATCTGTCACTGCCACGCCCGCACACCCGAAGCCCCTGCACCCATCTCTCCGTCATCGCTTTGGAGTCTGGCCCCTGCTGGAGGACTTGGCTCTGGAGCCCTGGCTGCATTCCCATCACCACTCACACATGCTCTCTCTCATCTTTAATTTTTAAAACTTATTATTTATTTTTAGAGAGGGGGGAGGGAGGGAGGAAGAGGGGAAACATGGATGTAAGAAACATCAGTCAGTTGCCTCGTACGTGTCTCGTGTTAAGTGCCCCAACTGGGACCGAACCTGCAACCCACAACCCACAATCCAGGCACATGTGCCCCGACTGGGAATTGAACCGGCGACCTTTGGCTTGCGGGACGACACCCAATTGACTGAGACACACTGGGCAGGGCCTCTCTCACATCTTTAAAAACACCCCCTGGCTGGTGTGGCTCAGTGGATTGAGCACCGGCCTGTGAATCAAAGGGTTGCCGGTTTGATTCCCAGTCAGGGCACATGCTTGGGTTGTGAGCCAGGTCCCCAGTAGGGGGCGTATGAGAGGCAACCGCACACTGATGTTTCTCTCCCTCTTTCTCCCTTCCCCTCTCTCTGAACATGAATAAACAAGATCTTAAAAAAAAATAAGTAAACACCCTCCCTGGAGCCCACATCTTCAGCCAGCCTCCCCAAATTCCCAGTGAAACTTCTTGTAGATGAACTATCTGCCTTCACAGTCTCTAATTCCTCACCGTCCGCCCTCCGCCCACTTTGCAGGGAACTCATTCAGGCCACCACGGGGCTCCATGTTTGAGTCTGATGGGTGCTTCTCTGTCCCCATCTTGGCCGCTCAGTGGTATCTGACACAGCTGATGCCTCTCTCCCTGAAACCCTTTCCTCTCCTGGCCTCCAGGACACCACACCCCACACAGTCCTGGCTTGAACCGGCCTGCTTCGCTGCCTCCTCTGCCACCCTCTCTTTTTTCCAACCTCTCCATGGCCAAGTGCAGCGGAGCTCCATCCTCGGTGTGCCTGTTCCACCCACACTCTCCCAGTAGTCTGACCGCACTCAGCCCCGCTTTCAATGTCACGCAGGTGCATGGCTCCCAAACGTTGGTCCCCAGCCGGCCCCCCTCCAGTGCAGCACAGCTGCGTATGTGTCATCTCCACGGGGGGTCAACAGGCAGCAAAAACTAATGGGCATATAGTGGAACTTTTTATTTTCTTCCTGCCAGTGTTTTCCATCCCAGAAAATGGGGCCATTAGTTACCCAGCTTTCACAGCTCCAACCCCGGAATCTACTTTGGGTCTTCCCCTTGCTTCACACAGATCCAGCCCATGGGTACTCCCAGTTGATTCTGTCTCTGGGATTGGGAACGTGACCACTTCTCGGCTCCTTCACTGCCACCCACCCCCTCTCGGCTCTGTGTCCGCCCTGCGTCTTAACCTCTTCTCCACTCAGTAGTCACAACCACGATCTAGTCTAGTGGGACTGACATCTGGGGCACAGATAGGATTGGGTCTCTCCTTGGTTCGCATCCCTCCAATGGCTCCGTCTCGCTGGAAACCCAAACTCCTCCCCGTGACCTTGGGGGCCCTGCATGAGCTAAGTCTGCCCAACTCATGGCTTAGCGCCCTCCCACCTGCTCCCCCGCCTCCACCTCATGGGCCTCCTCAGACACGCTGAGCTCCTTGCTGCCTCAGTCACTTCACTTGCTGTGTCCTCTGCTGGGAAGATCTCGCAGCAGCTCTTCCTCAGGTCCCCAGCAAATGCCACCTCCCTGGGCACTTCCCTCGTGCCCTCCTTGGCCACTTGCTCCTATCATGCCATGTGACAGTTACGAATGACCTCATTTGCCTTATTATCTGACTCCCCTGCAGAACATGAGGTCCCTCCACACGGGGACTGTGTGACCTTCTTGCTCCGACACTGGGTGTGAGCCCTCCTCTCAGCAGCGCCCAGAGAAGGCAGCTCAGGGCCTGGATCAGACGTGGAGGCTCACTTTGAAGCTGGGGTAGTAATGGTTTCTTTCTTCTCAGGCTCATCAAAAACTTGTTCAGCCCACGGGAGTCTCGCCAGTGCCTAATGGTGACTGTGTCCGGGGCAGGCATGTGATGGCGTTGGCACGGGAGGCCACAGAGGTGAAGCTGTGAGCTAAACGTTAAGTTGGGGAGAGAGCTGGGCAGACACCCAGGTGACTGTTTCTCAGTTGCTGGCTTTTTTCAATACGCCGTGATGTTTTGTCTGACTCTGCTGCCCCCTCCCCTTACCACATTCCTCTATTATTTCTCCTAATGAAAGGTCCAGATTTGGGAACTGCTGCCTTTGTAGTTACAGAGTTGGTTAAAACACAAACAAATGAAAAACTCTGACAGACAAGGCCAGAGGCAAAGCAAGCCCTCAATCTTTACTCCAAAGAATCTTCTGGAAATGACAGGGCCAATGGGGAACACCCACCTGGTTTTCTCTTGATTGGTATAAATCTTTACCCGGTTGGCACTAAAGCAGAATCTGAAATTTAGTAGAAAAGACCACATTTCAGGAAGAATAAGGGGGAAAAATCATATTAAAAAAATAGCACTTTGAAAATATAGTTAACTCATTTCACACTTAGTATTGTCACCCTGTTATACGCTGAAGTTGGACCCTAAAACGTTAGAGTCGGACAAGACCTTAAGTCATCACCCAGTTCAAGTGACACATAGTTCCACCCAGGTGCCAGCAAAAATTGTGCTTTATTAATAGCCATTCACTCCATTAGACAATTTGAGACTATCTCAACTTCCTGACGGGAACTGAGAAAGCCTCATTTATCAAGTAGGTGATAATAGGTCATTTAAGGGACTTGTCCCTTGCAGTTCCAAAAGATACAATTCTGATCTGGTCTAAGCAATGGTAACACCATTCCCCACATGCCAGGCACTATAATTATGCCCATTTTACAGACAAAACGGAGGCTTAGTGAGGTTGGATTTGATGAACCACGGTTTGAAATCTCAGTCTGCCTGATCCCTAAGTCCTTGCTCTATGATGCCTTCGTGGGTCTCTGTTGGTAGGAGATTGGGGCAGAAACAGCCACCCACTCACCACTGAAATCAGTTACACAGAGACCATCAGCTTCGGCCAGGTAAGTGCTTCAACTCTGGCTGGTTCCTGCTGTGTTCCCTGGGACATGAGATCTCAGAGGGACAGACTGGCTTGCTGTCCTTTGTGGACTAACTTGGCAAATCCCATTACAGGAAATGATTGTTTTATAGCCTCCAGGCCAAGGTCTCACCCCATCTGAGGGAACGCAGTACCCCACTGTGTGCACAGAATCAGTCAACTTTTGGCTCTGCCGTCAGTCTCCCGCCTCGCAGAGCATCCCTTCTGGGGAAGCTGTCCGGGATAATGGAGCCAGCAGGAGGCTGGCGAAATGTGGAGTTTAGGAAGTGTTCTGCAAGGTGCCTGACCAACAGCCTGGTGTGCACGTTGAATGTTTGCCGCCAGCTATGATGGTTAATTTTATCTGTCAGCTAAGGGATGCCCAGAGGGCTGGTAAAACATTGTCTCTGCGTGTGTCTGCGAGGGTGTTTCTGCCCACAAGCAGCATTTGAATCCTGGACTGAGTAAAGCAGGTGGCCCTCCCCAGTGTGGTGGGCATCGCCGGCTGACACAGAACCGAAAGGCAGAGGAAAGGCAAGTTCACTCTCTGTGCTTGAAGTGAGACATCCATCTGGCCCTGCCCTCAGCATTCAGCTTTGGCTTCTTAGGTTTCTAGGCTCATATTGGGACTTACACCATCAGTCTCCCCTTTCCCCGAATCCACCCTTAATGCCCAGGCTTTGAACTTGGGCTGAATTACATCACTGGCTTTGTTGGTTCTCCAGCTTGCAGATGGCAGGTTGGGGGACTCTGTGACCTTCACAATTACATGGGCCAATTCCTGTAATAAACTCGTATCTCTATGTTGGTGTATCTGCACCTGCATCTCTGCATCTGTATCCCGCGGGTTGTTTCTCTGGAGAACCCCACTACAGAGTTTGGCTGAGAGTGTGTTAGAGGAGCGGAATTTTAAGGACGAGTTTTCCGAACTGGTTCTGGAGAGCCTGCCAGTCCAGTCAGATCAATCGAAGTCATTCCTGTGAGTTGCCGAAGCTGCTGGAAGAGAGCTGCCCTTCCGGGTCGGCAGACGGGCTGCCTGGGCGACCATGCTGGTGGCCTTGTGTTTTGCTGTGAGGATGAAGCCAACCCAGACGGGGGCAGAGCTGAGGGATGGAGAGGGTCAGGCACCTTCTGACGTCTGACCGCCCCAGTCCACTCACGCTCGGAGCCAGTGAGTGCTACCTACGAAGCTTTGTTACACCAGCCTATGCAAATTTCTTCTGTTTAAGCCAAGGTGGTGTGGCTTTCTGGCTCCGTCAAGAGAGTCCTAACTGATATATGTACGACTCAGTAAATTTGGCAGTGACAGTCTGAACAAAGGTGGCAGGGCTGGATTAGGTGGTGAGATGCGTTTGGGTCCCAATTCTCTGGCTGACTGATTGGGAGCAAAGCCCTTCCTCCCCTCCCCCCAGAAGGGGCCACACTCAGTTCCCTAGTCCGGCCGAGTCCTTCCAGGGGCTTCCAGGGCCTCAGGCCTCCTGAGCTGTGGGGAGGGGCTCCGACTAGAAGATGCTGTTTCTCTCCCTCACATCTACACATCTGGGCTTTAGTGTAACACCTCACTTGAAAAAAGGGCTCTGCAGTTACAACCACGGGGGTGGCTTCTCAGGCTTCCTCTAGAACAATATCAGAGGGTCCAGAGTCTGATTTCTGGGCTCTCTCTGGTGGCTCCATCGGTCACTATACGTCCCATTGATGCCTATGATCAGCAGAGCACCTGGAAAGGAGATGTGGGGAAATTCAGGGGGAAGCCTTGTTCCTGGGCCTACGGGGGGCTTTGGCTCCAAGTAGATATGGGACTGACGGGATATGAGAGTGAGTGAAGTGAGCCCTAGGGGGTAAACAGCCATGGGGTGGATGACCCCTGGGAGTGAGGGATTCTGGGAGAGACTCCACCTGGGAGAGCAGTGAAGGAGCAGGGCTTTGAGCTGGCCAAGTCGAGGAGGAAAGGCGTTTCTGGTAGGAAGAAGATGTATGAAATAGTTACGGAAAAAAAAAAGCCCTGGGCTGGCAGGTAAAACCGGAAGTGGCGTCCAGTCTAGGTCCTTCACCAAGGGCCATGCTGAGGGCACGTGTGATCTCATTTCACTCTCCCCAGTACCCTCTGAGGGGCAGCCATCCCTTCCAAAACCGGCACGTGGGTGCCTGCGTGGTCGGCCTAGGTCACACAGAGCGAGGCATAGAGCAGGCAGCTCCTGATGCTCTAACCTTGAAGTCTGGCCTGCTTGCTGGGGTGATACATTCCGCTCCGCCCCTCCATGCCCAGGGTAGCTCAGCACAAGAAGAGGGGCCTTGGAGGGGCAGGGGAGGAGGGGCAGCGGGGAGCACGCAGCCCTCACCTCTGGCGGGAGGCCATGCGGTCTTTCAGGGCCTGCACGAAGGGAAGGATCCAGTGATGCCGCAGAACCACGCTCTGGGACAGGCTGAGGTGGAAGGCCTCCATCCTCACCAGCCGGGGGACATACGTCTGGGCGTGGGGCAGCACCTCGTCAAGCAGGTCCAGGAACTCTTCCCCGGCTTCATCTGGAGGGAGACAGTGAAGAGGGTGGGCCATGCTCTTAGCCAGGGTGGCAGGACTGCGTGAAGAGCCCAGAAGGCCTTTTTCACTTTGGATTTTAGGAGAAAATTGCCTTGGCAGCAGCCTATGTCTACATATTTTAATAATGTTTTAATCCATATTTCTGGCTATAGAAGTAACACACTCACGTTCACTGTACACAATTCAAGTAAAAAAGACCCAGTGTGTTACTCAATCTGCCTGAATACCCTGGTGAGTAGGCAGTACAGTGAATCACTCCCATCCTGTGAATGGGGAAACGGGGGCTCTAGGAGTTCACGTGACCTAACGCAAAATGAGAAGAGCCACTACTTACTCTGTGTGCTAAGAACTTGCCATAGATGATCTGGTTTAATCTTCACCAAAGTCCTAGGAGACAGGCATTGCTATCGTCCCCATTTAGAGATGAGGAAACGGAGGCTCTGGGAAGTCCAGTAACGTAAAGGCACCCAGAGTCGTGGGTCATGGAGCAAGGGCTGACTCTGAAGATGGGGCATTTACCATTTTATGCCTGTCACTCACTTCTTAGGGTGGGAGTGGGAACGGAACCCAGCGCACCTAAGGCCCTTTTAGAAATGACGTGCCAGCTGCACTCTGGGATGGCCTTGACACTCTGCCCTCACCCTCCCTTGGTCACCTCCTCATGGGCAGAGAGGACACTATACCTAGGGTTAATAAAAACTATCTCAGGCAACGACTTGAAAACTGAAACTAAGCTGACAACAAAATGCCCCAGTTCTTGACTCTCGCTGTCTCTGTGCTGAGTCCATCTTTCCCACCACCCACATCAGAACCTTCTGGCTTCTTCTTCCCAGTGGGAGTCAGCTTTCTCCCACCAGGAGGCACCTAACGGTCTCGGGCACTCGCCTCTCCCATGCTACTCACACGGCACGTAGACGTGGGTGGCCCAGTTGCCCCGTTCATGGGGAAAGGTGCGCACCCGGCCCCCGTGTTTTGCACTGTCGTCTTCGGGCCCCTCCTCGGTGCCTGCAAACATGTGCAGCACACTGTCTGGCACTGGCAACCTCTGGCTGGGGAGGGGGCTCCGGCCCCTGCAAGGGAAAAAAAGGAAATGCGCACATGTATCCCCTAGGCGTTCTCCACCTCCACACACACACTACAGGTTGTAACCACTTGTACAGGGTGAGTCTGTGCATCCATTTCCCGCCAGGTGCTGTGAGCAGCTTCCAGATAACTACAAAGCTCTCTCCCCAACGACTCAGCATGGTCCTCAGCCGGAAACAACTGAGCAGGCAGCAACGTGTGGTTGAGGGGTCACTTTCCTTAAAAGGACAGGCCTGAGCTGGAGTAGCAGTGGTCTACTAGCACTGTGGTCTTGGGCTAGTTATGTGCCCTTTGTGGGCCTCAGTTTCCCCATCTGTAACGTATACTTCTACCTGATAGCGCTACTGTGAGATCAACTGAGATACCGCGTGAAAAGCACTCAACAAGCACCAGGCCTGGCACATAGGAACCGAGGCTCCAAGGAGCGACGTGGATGGTTTTGTTCACTGCTGAGTCCCAAAGTCCCCAGAGTGGGTGCTCAATGAATATATATTTATTGAGTGAATGAGAAAAACTCTCCAATGCTTTAGCTATTCCTCTGCAACTGTGTTAAATGAGGAATCGGATCCAGGAGGTACAGTGATGCGCATCAGGAGATAGCCAATGGCAGAGGCTGATTGAACCGGGGTTTCCTTCCTCCTAACCCTGGCCCAGCCGGGGGTGGGGCACATTCTGGGGCTTTGCCCAGGGGTGTCCCCTGGAACCTCATTTTCTTCATGCCCCTCCCCCTTCCCTGAGGAACCTGCCCCGCACTATCCCACCCTCAGAGACACTCCGATCCCACAGGGTCTCGCGTGAACCCGCACCCTCCCCAGAAAGATTCCTTCGCTCCTCACCGAGGGCGGCATCCAGTCCCTGGCAGGACCTGAGCCCCGGCCTCAGCCTCATCCTCCGAGCCGCTGCTGCTGTAGCCCACCAGGGGAGCAGAACTCATGGGATCTCAGTTACAACCGAGCAGACCAAGTAGCCGTCACACTCGGCACCCGGAATTCCGCCGCGCCGGAAATGCCTTCTGGGGGCGGGGCCTGGGTTAGCACCGCCTCGGGGCGGGGCTGGGGCGGGTCCAGCGGGACCTAGCAAGACTACCACCCACCCAGACTCCAACTCGTTGCTCATTGAGGGCAACTCGGAGCCTGAGGTGTCCTCAGCCTCCGAAGCCCATTGCACAGATCGTCTGGATCTTTGCAGCCACCCGGGGCCAGACCTCCCAGCTACGGACTTTCCCTAAGTCAGCGCGCAGCGCACTAGACAGAGCGGAGATCCCTGCCCTTCGGAGGTCCCGGAGACCCCTACTTAAGCCGGCCCAAAGTCCGAGCTGCGGGCCCCCTCCCCTTAGAGCAAGCTGAGCAGTCAGAGGCGGGTGCGTCCCAGAAGACCGGAGGGTCTCGGAGGCCCCTCCTCTCAGGTGCAGGGATCGGGCCGGGGGCCGGGTCCGGGAGCCCCCTCCCCTAAGGCTGAGCAGGGTGGTCGGAAGCAGAGTCCCCTCCCTGAGTCGACTGAGGCTTGCGAGCCGGGCGAAGGGAAAGCCGCCCCGCGTGTCCGGCTTCTCGACCCGGCCCGGCCCAGCCCGGCCGGGCCTCGGGGTCCCCGGCAGGGGGCGGCCTCGCTCCGCGCAGTCCATCCTTCCCGCAGCCGTCGCCGCCCGGCTGCCGCTCCTCCTCCGGCCCCGCCTCCCTAGCCCCTGCGCGCCCGCCTGTCCTCCGGTCTCCGCAAGGCCGTCGGTCGGTCTGCCCGCCCTCCTGGCGCTCCTCCTCCCCGAACCGCTATCCCGGCCGCGCTCGTCGCTTCCTCGGTTCCGGCCGCCGCTAGCCCGTTCCCCGCCCCCTTGCCGGCCGCAGCCGCTACGCGAGGCCGAGGATTGGCAGAGCGCGTAGGCCGCGCCTTGGCCGACCGAGCCGGAATAAAGGGGAGGTGGAGAGAGCAGCGGGTCGCCACTCGCCTCGCGCCCGTCGCCGCGGGCGGCCTGGAGCAGGTGAGCGGCTGGGCGTCCGGGGCCGAGTCTGGGGGCCACTCTCCGCCCGCCGCACCCCTTCCCCAGCCGGCCCTGCGGGCCCTCCAACCCTCCAGCCTGACCCGGCGGCCTCTGAGCTCCTGGGCGGCCCAGGCCGGCCTCGAGGCGCAGCCGCTGCCCCGGCCTGCGGCCCCCGGGGCCAGTGCTCGGGCTGCAGCGGCCTGGCTATACCCAGCGAGTGCTGACAGGAGGCAGCTGAGCTGGGCCGGCGGGTAGTGCAGGCGGGGAGGTGATGGGTTTTCATTAGGTTTCCCAGGGAGGAGGAAGAGCTGGGGTGGGGCGCAGGTGTGGGCCTCTCCTTGCTTCCCTGCCCTAGTCTCTTTGCAGAGTAATCAGAGGCCTCATGGCCGCACCTTCCTGGAATGGGATGGGTGGGCAGTAGAGCCGGGGGGCCCTGGCCAGGGACCTTATGTTTGGCAGCCATTCATGCTAGGAAAAACAGTTGTGTTGGTTCAGCCTAACCTACACCGCCCTTGGAGTAGCCCCGCTTCCCTCTTTTCTGGGGAGGTTTTGGCACCTGCTTGCTCATGCAACCTGCTGCCTTCACCCAGAGCGACAGCGTCTTTCCTTCTTTCCGGAAGATGCGGAGAATGACAGCTTTTAGCAGAGCAATTAGAGGCCAGCCAGACTGGTTTGTGAAGGCATCCCCTTCCTTCTCCTCTTTCCTATAGGAGAAAACAGAAACTTTTCAGTGTTAGAGGCAGAGGAACTGGGAACCTGAAAGTGGGTTACATCTAATTCTAAAAGTTCCTCCCTCTCGCTATCGTTACCTTATGCTGCCACAAAGTGGTGAGTTAGAGATTTGCCTGGGCTGGATGGTCTTTACCTTCATTGATTATCCAGAAAGTTATAGACTTGGAGCAAGGAAACAGGATTATCTCCGGAAAGGTGAGGAGGAGCAATGCTCTGTGGTTAGCATGTTACTCCTCATGGTGCAGAAGCAAACTCGGAATTGCTTGTATCTGCCTGGCCGCCAAGATGCAGTTGGATGAGAGGATTAAGCACTTTTTTGGTGTTCTGGGAGATTACTAGAGTGGGGAGGTTTTGCTGTAGCCGTTGAAGCTGGGTGGGACTGTGGACCTATCATTTAACCCCCATCATGCATTGGCTCAGGTCCCCGCAAGACCATCCCGCCTGTGTGCGGAGAGAGAGCAGGCACGTGGTCAGGGTGGAGGGTCTGGGGGGATAGTTGGGAGGGATGTGGAGGTTTTTGACATGGTCCTTTGTTCCACGCAGTTGCTTTACGTGTTGACTGATGGAGGTTATTTGCTATTGGGCCCTCAGATCTGGGAGGCCTGGTCTCTTCCACCCAGTGGGCTGTTCTCCTGAATAATGGTGTCCTGAGTTGAGGTTCAGGGCAGTGATGAGAGAGGAGCTGGCAGGCCTCAGGGGGCCTTCTGCTTTTATCTATCTTGTATATATTGGGTTTCCAAGTAAGAATTTATTTGCAAAAAAAGTTAACGCTGCTACAATTTTTGTTTTGGACACTGCAGTCCAAACTGGCCAGTCATTTCTTGGAGCAACAGCAGAATTTGTGGCTTCTCTGTATTGTGGGCAGATCACCCCAGCCTCTTGCTTGTGAGGCAGCTGATTGAAAAGGGTTGGCAGTTTGGGAGGCTGGGACGCCCGGGCCCAGGTGGGGTGGAGACAGCCACTGTCCCTTCGCTGGAGGAGCTGAGCTGCCAGCAGTCCTCGTTGGTAGTGGGTGAATGGAGCTGATCTCCCAGCCCTGGGCCTCTCACCCTTCCCAGGTTCATGTCAGTGAGGCAAGTGCAGGCAGGACAGGGAGTGGAGGGCCCAGCTGTGTGTCCCTGCTGCAGTCTCACGATTTCTCTCTTCTCTACAGAACCGGCATCGGGGAAGGCAGAGCCTCCGTGGCGTTGTTGGCGCCTTTCCTCGAAGAGCCCCCTGTCTTGTAGGCAGAGCCTTGTAGTCTGTCTTGTTTAATGACTCGGGGCGTCTGACCAGTCCCTCTTCTGTGCCTTGTCCAAGGTCGTTGTCCATCCCTGATCCCGGGCAGCTTCTCTCTCTGGGTTGGGTCACCTTAATCAGGGAAACTGAAGCCATTACTCTCCAAACCCTGCTTCATCTTCCCAAGCATGTCGGAAAGCTGGCAGCAGCCACCACAGACGCAGCCTCAGCAGCCGCAGCCGCCGCAGCCGCAGCATCACGCAGAACCACCGCCAGCCCTGGCCGAGCACTCGCTGCCCCCAGGCACGGCTGAGAACCCCTTGGGCTGCGCCGTCTATGGCATCCTGCTGCAGCCCGACCCGGGCCTGCAGCCCCCGCAGCACGAGCCCCTGCAGGCAGCCGGTGAGCCCGGCCCCAAGTGTGGTGTATGCGGTCACGACCTGGCACACCTGACCAGCCCGCATGAGCACCAGTGCCTGGCGGGCCATGACCGCTCCTTCCAGTGCACACAGTGTCTCAAGATCTTCCACCAGGCTACTGATCTGCTGGAGCACCAGTGTGTGCAGGCCGAGCAGAAGCCTTTTGTCTGCGGCGTCTGCAAGATGGGCTTCTCACTGCTCACCTCGCTGGCCCAGCACCACAGTGCCCACACTGGCACCGGTGGCCTGGTGAAATGTTCTATCTGTGAGAAGACCTACAAGCCCGGCGAGGCGGCTGAGCCAGCGGCCACTGCTGCCCCTTCACTGCCCCCAGCGCCCCCACCCCCGCCTGCCGTCACCCCTGCTGAACAGGCCGAGAAGCCGTACAGTTGCCCCATCTGCCAGAAGCCCTTCAAGCACCTGTCGGAGCTGTCGCGGCACGAGCGGATCCACACGGGCGAGAAGCCGTACAAGTGCACGCTCTGCGACAAGAGCTTCAGCCAGTCGTCGCACCTGGTGCACCACAAGCGCACACACAGCTCCGAGCGGCCCTACAAGTGCTCGGTCTGTGAGAAGACCTTCAAGCACCGCTCCCACCTGGTGCGCCACATGTACGCACACTCGGGCGAGCACCACCTGTTCCGCTGCAACGTGTGCGAGCTGCACTTCAAGGAGTCGTCCGAGCTGCTGCAGCACCCGTGCACGCCCAGCGGCGAGCGGCCCTTCCGCTGCGGTGAGTGCCAGAAGGCCTTCAAGCGGCCATCGGACCTTCGGCAGCACGAGCGCACGCACAGTGCCGAGCGGCCCTTCAAGTGCGACCTTTGCCCCATGGGCTTCAAGCAGCAGTATGCGCTGATGCGGCACCGGCGCACGCACAAGACCGAGGAGCCCTTCAAGTGCGGCCTGTGCGAGAAGGGCTTCGGGCAGCCCAGCCACCTGCTCTACCACCAGCATGTGCACACCCTGGAGACCCTCTTCAAGTGCCCTGTGTGCCAGAAGGGCTTCGACCAGTCGGCCGAGCTGCTGCGGCACAAGTGCCTGCCGGGCGCCACCGAGAGGCCCTTCAAGTGCCCGGTGTGCAACAAGGCCTACAAGCGGGCGTCAGCCCTGCAGAAGCACCAGCTGGCCCACTGCTCGCCCGCGGAGAAGCCCTTGCGCTGCACCCTGTGCGAGCGCCGCTTCTTCTCGTCCTCAGAGTTCGTGCAGCACCGCTGCGACCCCGCCCGTGAGAAGCCGCTCAAGTGCCCGGACTGTGAGAAGCGCTTCAAGTACGCTTCGGACCTGCAGCGGCACCGGCGCGTGCACACGGGCGAGAAGCCCTACAAGTGCCCCAACTGCGACAAGGCTTTCAAGCAACGCGAGCATCTCAACAAGCACCAGGGCGTGCACGCCCGCGAGCAGCAGTTCAAGTGCGTGTGGTGCGGCGAGCGCTTCCTGGACGTGGCCCTGCTGCAGGAGCACAGTGCGCAGCACAGTGCCGCCGCTGCTGCCGCTGAGGGCGCCTACCAGGTAGCCGCCTGCCTGCCCTGAGGCCCTGCCGTGGCCCCCAGGCCAGGTCCAGCCTCCTCGTATGGAGATCCCCACCCGGCCCCATGTTCAGAGTCCTTGGGCCCGAGGACAGAAGCGCGCTGGGCAGGCGGAGGGGCCTGGCATGCCTGGTCCCTGCCTGGAGGGAGCCAGGTCTCTGTGGTTCCACAAACCTCCTTCCCACTCTAGGATTTGTTTTCTTGAGAGCCACCCGCCTCCCTGGTCTTTGGGGTCCTGGAGCCAGACTGGAACCAGAAGTCAAGTAGCCTCTCTCTACCCCGAGGTGTGGGTGCCAGCCCAACCTCCCAAAGCCTCTAGCCTAGTTAGATACCAGACGGTTAGGAAAGAGGGTGGTCGGTGGTGGCAAGGTCTGGGAGGAGGGCTGGACTCCAGAGGCAGGCCAGGTGCAGGGCGTCCTCCTTCAAGTTTGTGTTTGAGGGAGAAGGCCAGGTTTGTGAGGTAGTCTTGAGGACCAGGAGGGCACCCCAGGAGCCCCAGGCCTGCCTGCTTCAGCCAGGGGTGAGGCCTGCCCCAGGTTTCTGACCGGTGAAGCGGGTAAGAGGCTGGGTCTGCCTGGAGTGCAGTCAGCATAGCCAGAAGGGAGGAGGCAGAGAAGTCCTGCCCCAGGGAGGACACGGTGCTGGGACGGTGCCGTCCACAAGGAAGGGAGGAAAGGCGGCCTCTGCGTGGAGGTCTAACCCTGATATTTTGGAAGCACCCCTCCCACCTTTCAGCACTGTTCTGAGCTCTGGTGGGAAAGTGCTTGCAGCCACACTGAACTGCTGTGGGAGGCAGTCATTAGACCGCCTGATGCCCGGGAAGGAGCAGGGCCAAGCTGGTGGTTGTGAATGAGCATCTTCTGCCTTGAATTGTGTGAACCAAAGTGTCAAGGGCGTGGCCTCAGTCAGCTCCCAGCCCCGCCTCAGGGCCGAGACAGGCCTGCCTACCCAGGGTGGGGCAGGTGACAGGACTGCATGAAAGGCCTCCAAGGGTACAAAGCCCTCCCAGCCCGTGGGAGCCCCCTCCCATCAGGCTCGCTGCGGCCTGGGCCCCAGCAATCTTATGTCGCCCAGATGCCCTGAGCAACATCCAGCTATTTCCAAGGCCAGAGAGTTCTCCCTTGGGTCCTGCTAGCGTCTCCCACGTCTCTGGCTTCCCACAGGGCTTGTCTGGCCCCAGGCGTCAGGGCGCAGGGAGTGGGCAGGGCAAGAGCCATGTTAAGGGAATCAGTAGGTGGGTGGAGTCCACTGGTGTCACTGGATGTCCAGTACCCTCGGGAAGCCCAGGGGACCCTTATTATCAGAATGGTCATTTTTGACCCCAGCTCTGCCCTTGCCCTCTTCCAGCCCCTTTCCCTGGTCACGGGTCTTAAAAGACGACTTTACTCAGTGCCCCGAGGACTCAAGAAGAGCAGGGAGCCCCACCTCGTGCTACCCTCCCCTTAACACGTCCGAAAGCGTGCACGATCCCCATGTGACCGGTCCCCGCCCTGCCCAGAGGGGGGCTGGCTGACCCGTCCCCGCAGGGCCAGCTCTCGGCCACAGCCCCTGGAAGGACATGGACCCCAGGCTGACAACTGTTCCAACTGCTGATTTTTCATTTTCATTCTGCTTTCTAAAAGCAGTCGTTACACTATTCATAACATTGTATAGTTTGAGTTCATGCCATTTTGGGTCTTATATAAAAATGTGAGAATTCGGATTTTTAAAAAGAATGACTCCATTTTAGATAGCCCCTTTTGATGTTAATATATAGTGAGTCCAATGTATGCTTTAGAAGTAAAGACACTGACCATCACAGACCAAAGCACTGTGTGTTCTGCTGCTGCTTCCACAGGGTGTGATGGGGCGTGGCGAGGGAGAGAGGGGCGTGTGGGCCAGGGTGGCAAGCTCGAGATTGGGACTAGGCTGGGTTCGAGTCCTGAGTTTTGAACGTTTGGTTTGTGTGACTTTTAACAAGTCAGTGTGGGCACTCCCAGGCGCCTCATCTGTAAAATGGGGAGGTTAACCCGTCCTTTGCTTGGCTGTTGTGAGGACTGAAGGGACTCATGCACGGAGGCCCTGGTGGGGAAACTGTGACGCTGCTGAGGGTGCCAGCTGCAGATACCCGGGACCCTCGGAGATGGTCTGGCAGCCTGTGGACCTCCTTGGGGTTTAACCGCAGCCCCTGGGAAGGGAGCTGGGCTGTGAGAGGTCAGCTGCCCATGGGCAGCGGGAAGCCGGGAACTGGGGCCGGGAAGCACAGGAGCTTGCCCAGGGCCTGCCAGGAGCAGCAGCGGTCCTTCCGGTCCTTCTGGGCCCTGCCCCAGAGGACCGCCCACTCTCACCCATTTCCACAGGGCCTGTTGCACGGTGATCTGTCTGCAGCCCAGCCCAGCCGCCTCCCCTCTCAGCCCTCCCCCGGCACTCCTTTCCTTCTGTGCCCCACCCCTGTTCCCTGCAGGCCGGCTGCCCCTCAGCCTTCTTCCCTTTCTTAAAGGCAAGGGTGGGCTTGGGGGAGAGGGAGAAACAACCTCCCCAGGTGTGGGCATCTGAGAACTAGTGGAGGGTGGTCAGCAGGGACACCCTGTCAGGGGTGGGGGCGACAGTTGAGGGTAGTAGAGTCAAGAGGACAGGGAGCTGCCCATGATGCAGGGGCCCAAAAATGGGTGCAGAAGGCTTAGTGGCAAGGCCGGGGGGCCCCAGATATGACCCGGACCCCACACTTCTCGTTCCCTCTGTGTGTGGTCTGGGGAGGTCCCCCGCCCTGGAGAAGCCACGAGGCTCCTTCCTGCAGGAGGCCACTGCTCAGCAAGGGGAGGTCCAGGGTCCTTTGCGTTGGGCCAGGCTTCAGGTTGCCCTTCCTGAATGGACAATGGTCTGCATGGGCCAGAGGCAGGAGCAGCCCTGGCTGGGCGTGGCTGAGCTCCTGTGGGGCCTGCAATGACTTTCTTCCTTTGTCGGCGCCCCTGTGGCTCTCAGCCTCCGCGCTCCAGCCTGCACCCAAACCAGGGCAGTGAGTGGGGCCCTGGCCTGGGAGCCTGGATGCTCCGTTTCAAGTCCCAGCCCTTTGATGACAAGGGAGGCAGGCAGTCTCTGCCCCTGGATTCTCCATCTGAAGCAGAGGTCTTGACCCCTGATCTCCAAGGGTCCTTACAGGTCTGAGGCTCTGATTCTGGGGAGGTGGTGACATCCACCCGTATCTCCTTTTCCCCACCTGGTCTTTCCTGGCCCCCGGCCTGCTGCCCTCCTGTCTCCGTCTGGTCTGTCTCGGTTGTAAGGGACAGTAACAGCGCAAAGCGGCTTCAGCAGCTGTGCGGCGCACCTGGCCGCACACAGGAGCCTCTCCCCTGTCCCATATCCGACGAGGCTCTCTTCCTAGAACGTAGCGTTTCCAAGGGGGAACTTCACTGTGACTGCGGTTACAGACCAGAGCTCTCTTCTTTCGTCTCTGGACAGTCAGTCCCGTGGCTCCACCACGGACAGTGCGCCAAGAGGGCAGCACCTGGGCGTGAGGGGCGACCCCTGGATGAGAGCCAGAGCTGGGAGGGGCGAGGGGGAGAGGCTGACGTGGGCTTTTACATTTTGGGGTTAGTGATTCCTGATGGCTGCGGGAGGAGGCACTGCACTGGGTAGGGGGTGGGGGTAGGGGTGGGGGGGCATTCTCCCAGGTTCCACAGGTCACTGCCAGGGGTGGTGACCCCAGGGTAGGCCACCAAAGACAACTTCCCTCTGGAGCCCATCGTCCTGGGCGCTGTGTCAAGCTCCCGCTATGTGGCTGGCTCTGTACTTGGCCCCGTGGGAGGACAGTGGGAGGGGACCCTGCACTCCAAAAGTGGAGCCCATGAGCCAGGGTGGCAGTGGCGTGGTGTTGTGGGTAAGGGCCCCTCAGCCCGAGCTGGCTAGTGTCCTGCCTGTTCCGCTCATTGGTGACAAGGCGTTGGGCAGGTAGTTGGGCTTCTCTGAGCCTCGTTTTCCTCATCTGTGAAATGGAGCCAGTGATGCTCAGTTCTGGGCTGTAGGCGAGGGCGCCGGGAAACGACCTGTGTGGAGTGCTGGGCACAGAGTGGGCGCTCAGGACAGCAGGACAGGGGCACAAGGGAGCCAGCTGAGCTCTCCCATCTGAATGTCAGGGCTGTTCCCCCCTGCCCCCCACACCCTGTCCTAAGACCTTTCACGTCCCCCAGCTGGCCTGAGCCTCTTACCATCTCTGGGAGATGGGCTGGGCCGACCAGGGCATTCCTTGGTGCAGATCCTCCAGATACCCAGGGGCTGCCCAGAGCCATTCAACTAGTGATGCAAGTGGCCTGAAGCTGTGGGGGCTGGCCAGGTGGGGGACAGGCAGCAGGGCAGGGACAGCCCTGGGCTCTAAACCTCACAGGCCTCTGGCTCCAGCCACAAGCCTGGGGCCCTGGCTCCAAACCCTCTCTTCACTGACCAGGAAGCCGGAACAATTACCGGGACTGGACCGGGCCTGGGGCTGGTGCTGGGTCTGGCCAGGGGAGGAGGGAAGCCCTTCCCTATCAGGCAGAGGGGGTGGCCAGCCCTCCGGCCTGTTTCCTTGAGGGGTTGAAGCCGCTGTGCTCTGACTTCCCATCTGTGCAGTCAGCGTTGTAAAGAGCCCAGGCCCCCGCAGGCTCCTTGTGGGCAGCCTTCTCTGTCTCCATTCCTCCACCCTGACCTCGCAGCACCACCCCCCTTCCCTCCTTCAAAGCAGGCCTCAGGCCAGGGACTGACTGCTCGGGCCTTGCAACTTTGCTCAGGGCCCCCAGCCTGGGCCAGGCCACCTGTGATAAGCTCTGCATCCCATCCCCAAGCTGCTTTCTTTGTTTCTTGAAGGTCATGCCTCCAGGAAAAGCTTTGGCTACTTCTGATCTGCAGATTCACAGATTCTGGCTGACATGCCTGGTCCTCAGGGCCAGAAAAGGTCAAAGGGAGAACCTGGGTGGGGAAGGGCCTGTGGGGTCTCCTGGTCACTGTGTTACAGAACAAACAAGGGGGGCCTGGGACGATAATACTATTACTGAAAGAGATTCAGGTCCGTCATGTCCGCCGCCTTAAAGGAAAGATGTCTCTCAATGCCAGAGATTTGTGAAAAGAAAAGGAAATGTTTATTTGGTGCTATGCAAACTTAAAGTAGTGACCTTATGTCCTTATCAGAATCTTAAAGTCCCTTAAAACACCCACAAATGCACACAGTCCTTCCTTCCCCTTTGCCCAGTCTGGGGTACCGTATCTCAGGAAAGGAAATAGAAGTCCGGGCTCAGGCAACCCCTGGTTCTTCCCAGTAATCCGTGCTCGGCTGGTAGGCCTCTCTCGGTTCTTGGCACCATCAGCTGTGTCGCCGGAATCTCTGCTAAAGCTGGGTGGTGGTTCCCCCTACTACTGCTGCGGGGGTCCCCACTCTGGCAAAGCTGTGTGGTCCTCTCTCCACCGCTCCAGCCACGTGGTTCTCTCTCCCCCAGAACCACGGGAGTCCCCACTCAGCCAAATCCACGTGGTTCTCTCTCCTATGGCTGCCGTGTCTGGGTTTAAATCCCCGCGCCAAATTTCCTCTGCAGCCCCATTTCCGACTCCTCCCACACTCGGCCACCCTTGCCCTCAATCTGCTGTCCTTTCCAGCTTTTCTGGTCACCATCATGGGTCTGGGCAAGTGTCACCCCATGTCATGGAGCCAATCTTCTTCAAGCTCCCATGCAGGTGCTGTAACTCAGGGGACCTGCCCCCCAGTCACATCTTGGGGGGGTCCCTTTCCATCCCCCTGGCCCAGAGCATGGCCATAGCTATTTAGCATATTCAAGCGACCAGCCTAAGGCTATAGGTATGTTAAATGACCATGCCATGGATTAGCTGCAAAGCTGCCCTGCATGTTGTTGCTCTGTGTGCCCCTTCCCCCAACTCACACCTGTGGGGGGAAGGGGTAAAAACATCTTAGAATTTCCTGGACACCTTGAGTTCTGGGTCCCATTTCAAATGTCCATTTGGGGTCCCCCCTCTTGACTGCACCCTGTAACAACTGTGTGTGTGTCCATCCCCGTCCCAGTGTGCGTTCCTGCCTTTGCTCATCCACCAGCATTGCTGTTTGCCCGGCAGTGAGCTGGTGAAGCAAGAACTTCAGATGAGACAGTTTTGAGGTGTTCATGTGTTAAAAGGTAGGATCAGAAATGTCAAAGCTGCTGATACTCAGTCCAAAACATTCCCTGGGAGAGTCCTCACTCACTGCCGGCCCCAGGCCAGTAAGGATGTGAGGAGGTAACACCGACAGCAAGGGCTGCTCTGCAGCTGGGGTTTCATCTAGTCCAGATCACTGTCTTTGTTCTGGGAGGCCCTGGCCCGTTCCTGAGCCCCAGGTCCACTTGGAGAGGTAAGAGAAGCTGGTAAATTCAGCATTTCCTGAGAGCCGGAGGCTAGGAGTCAGTCTCTCTGACTCAGCTTTGGTTCCTGTCCTTATAGACTTGTGGGGAGAATGGGGAGAGAAGGGAGGAATTGAGAGAGGCCTGCCTGGAAGAAAGGGTGGGATCAGACAGAAAGAGACGTTCTCATGTTTCAAGGGCAAAGAAGGCTTTGAACAAAGGTTAGGAAGCAGGCCAGAGTCCGGGGTGTTCGGAGCAGCCAGGAGACAGTGGTGGGGTTGGTGCTGGGGTAGAACACCCAGGCCTAGGGCCGGGGTAGTAACTAGACTGGGGTCAGGCCAGGAAGGCCTGGAGTTGAGGCCATGGAGGCTGGGCTGTCCCCAAAGCAGACAATGCAGGGACAGTTTCTAATGTAATTTACTTTTTTTTTGGTGCCCTTTTATTTTTTTAGCATTTTAACTTTTTTTTTATTCTTTATTTTATTGATTATGCTATTACAGTTGGCCCATTTTCCCCCTTCACTCCCCTCCACCCTGCCCATCCCCTCCCACCCACATTCCCCCCTTTATTCATGTCCATGTGTCATAAGTTCTTTAGTGTCTACATGTCCCATACTATTCTTACCCTCCCCCTGTCTATTTTCTACCTCCTGTCTATGCTACTTATTCTCTATATCTTTTCCCCCTCCCTCCTTCTCCCACTTCCCTGTTGCTAACCCTCCATTTGATGACTTTTTTTTACTGTTCATATTTTTTATCTTCTTTTTCTTAGGTAAGTCCCTTTAACATTTCATATAATAAGGGCTTGGTGATGATGAACTCCTTTAACTTGGCCTTGTCTGAGAAGCACTTTATCTGCCCTTCCGTTCTAAATGAAAGCTTTGCTGGATAGAGCAATCTGGGATGTAGGCCCTTGGTTTTCATGACTTGGAATACTTCTTGCCAGCCCCTTCTTGCCTGTAAGGTCTCTTTAGAGAAATCAGCTGAGAGTCTGATGGGAACTCCTTTGTAGGTTACTGTCTCCTTGTCTCTTGCTGCTTCTAGGATTCTCTCCTTCATTTTTACCTTGGCTAATGTAATTATGATGTGCCTTGGCGTGTTCCTCCTTGGGTCCAACCTCTTTGGGACTCTCTGGGCTTCCTGGACTTCCTGAAAGTCTATTTCCCTTGCCAGATTGGGGAAGTTTTCCTTTAATATCTGTTTAAATAAGTTCTCAATTTGTTGCTCTTCCTCTTCCCCTTCTGGTACCCCTATAATTCGGATGTTGGAATGTTTAAAGGTGTCCTGGAGGTCCCTAAGCCTCTCCTCATTTTTTTGAATTCTTGTTTCTTCATTCTTTTCTGTTTGGTTGTTCCTTTCTTCCTTCTGGTCCAC